>JAVXUO010002781.1:0-25000 GCA_033065855.1 Escallonia rubra
AGTTGACCATCGAACTATTAGGCAAATTTCACTTTGACCACTGAACTTCGATTTGTGTCAAAGTGACCATTGAACTCGTCAATTTGTCCAATTAAGTCATTCCGTTAGCTTCTGTCAATCACAAGTTCGTTAAGTGACTTAATTCTGGGGTAATTTTGTCACTTTCTTTTCTTTTCATAAGAAAACAAAAACCTACTCTTATTCTCCCCCACCCCTAACCCACCCCATCCATCACCCCTACCCCGCCATAGCCACATCCTTCCCATAGCCCACCGCCACCGCATCCTTCCCTAACTCCCACCGTCGCCATATCCTTCCCTAACTACCGCTGCCGCCACCCCACCGTGAACCACCATTTCAACATTATTGGTGTTGTCCCTTCACCGTCCTGTCTCGTAGCCCCGATAACCCTGCCCTCCGCCACCACCACCATACCAAATCTTCTCAAAACAAGCCCGAAACAACCCCACTTTCCAAATCTGCTAACTCGCTCCCAACTCACCACAGAGCACCATCAGACCCAGCGTCGTCGGCCGCATCCTGTCCCCCGACCTTGTCTCCCCCATCGACTCCGATGCCCTCACCCAACGACTCGCCCTCGCCCTCTGCCATGATCTTTACTACACTGGAAAAGACGCTTATACGTGTGAAAGAAAAGGATGAGGAGGATGCGGCGGCGATTTTTGATGTGAGACTGAACTTGAAGGGGAAGAACATATGGGTAATTAGCGATCAAGGTGAAGAAGATTGGGGTTAGATTAATTGAAAACAAAAATCAACTTTTGGTTAATTAAGGAAACAAAAATCTTGTTGGGATTAAAAAAAAAAACCTTTTTGGGGTCAATTAAAGAACAAAGAATTTTGTTGGGGTCAATTGAAAAAAGTCATACTAAAAATTAAAAGAGAATGGTTTTTTTTTTCATTTGACAATTTTACCCCCTTACTTAACCCTGGCGTACCTCGCACATGGCCAGTTAACAGACCAAAATTAACAGAGTGGCCTAATTGACATCAATTGAAGAATTCAATGGTCTCTTTGACACAAATCGAAGTGTACTGGTCAAAGTAAATTTGCCTAATAGTTCGATGGTTAACTGCGTAGTTAACTCTTTTTCATTTGCCAATCGAACTCTCACGAAAAATGAAAAATAATTCAATGTAAAAGAGAGCCATTGGGGGAACCACACCAAAAAGTAGGCCTGCAAAAGAGAACACGGAGTGACAGCCGGGTGGGGTTCCGGCGGGGGAACGCTCCAATGCTTAAGTCAGAGATGGCTAACAATGTAGAACTCTGAAGAAGCAGTAAGACACGGTGTATATGTGTGTGAGCCTGTCCATACCTGGGGGGGCTTGACCCCTTTATATAGTGGTAGAATGAGGAGCCTTAGTAGGACTGGGCATTGACCAACTCTAATCAGAATCTAATTAGGATCCTAGAGGATCACATGTCTATCTCTGATGATAAAGTCAGAGTCCTTTTAGGATTTTATATGATAAATAATATAGAAAGAGCCAAATCAGTATGAAACCAATATATAGGGACCACGTGTCATAACTGCCACGTGTCATCCGTATATTGTAGGTGTATTATATCATATGCCCCCTGCTTTTACCAGCGTTAATGAAGCGGGTGAAAGCATACTTTTTTCACTGATGATAGCGAAATATGCCAAAACAGAATCGAATCAGTTTGTTTGACATTTCAAATATCCAAAGACAGTTCTACTCGGACAAAGTTCCGTTCAGACATGATTCTGCTCGGGCAGAATTGTGCTCGGCCAAAGAGCATTCTGCTCGGGCAGAGTGCTCGGGCACGATTCTGCTTAGGCAGAATTGTGCTCGGCCAATGAGAATCCTGCTCGGGCAGAATTATGCTCGGCCAAGAGGCATTCTGCTCGGGCAGAGTGCTCGGCCACGATTCTGCTCGGGCAGAAATGTGCTCGGCCAATGAGCATTCTGCTCGGGCAGAGTGCTCGGGCACGTTTCTGCTTGGGCAGCATTCTGCTCAGGCAGAATTGTGCCCGGCCAAGGAGCATTCTGCTCGGACACGATTCTGCTCAGGCAGAATTCTGTTCGGTTCATTTCCACGTGTCCCTTTTGCCATTAATGCCTTTGAGCGGGAAATTTTCAAGTTTTAAACTTCTCTTCTCTTAGCTTGTGACACGTAAGGGGTAGATTAACCGTTGGGTAACCCAAGAGACGGTTACTTGGAGTTTTTTTCTATGAAAGGAGATCTTCAGTTCATTTTTACCCCACTCGAGTCATTTGGAAGCATCATTCTCTTCAAGTAAGTCTCTTTTCCTCTCCCCTTTCGGTTCAACATTTAGAGTTTTTCGTAGTTTCCTAGTTTAGCAATAGAAAACATGTCCGAAACTTCAGCGTCTGTTTCTTCTTTCGAAGAGAATATGTATATAAATAATAGTTCATCTTCAAGTTCAGAACGAGTTCCAACTTGAGGAAGTGAAGTTGGAACTTCAAATCCACAACTTCCACAACCTTCAACTTCACAACCAATATCACCTTCATCTTCTCAACCTCCACAGCCTTCAAATTCTCAGCCTTCACATTCTTTGCCTGCCAAAAAGGCCTTAGGGGATGTGAAGGATCAAGCCGAGGATAAGGCTAATCCTAAGCCTTGGTATACTGCTGATGAGAAGTCAAATAAGATGTCCATCGAAGATTTGTTGGAGTTGATTCGGGAATATCCTCTTCCCGAAGGTTGGTATGCTCGTCTTCCTGGTTTGCAAGAACCAGCTAATTATGGAAACAAGTTTGAAACTAGGATCTACGAAGAGCAGGTGAAGTCTGGGTATAAGCTTCATCTTCACCCTTTTGCTCTTCGTTTTTTCGAGCATTATCGCATGGCTCCAGGTTAGCTTGTTCTAAATGGTTGGAGGAAGCTTGTCGGGCTTATCTATTTGGTTCATACTTCAGGCTACAAACCAGATGCAACAGATTTTATGAGAGTGTTCTTCAAAATCTGTTTCGTCAAAGGAGTCGGCAACTACCCGGGATGGTATTACATTCACAGTAGGCAATGACTTCTGAAGGGAGGATCGAAGTCGAATAAGGGTTGGCACTCCAGATACTTCTTTGTTGGCCGTCTGGACAAAGAGGAACTTCCGTTTGATAGAGACTGGAATCCTTACTGTAAGGATTTTGAGAACCCAGGCAAGCCCTCTCCTAACAACCTTACCAAGCATATCCTTAGCCACATCAAACTTCAAGGAGGGCTTAACGTTAATGAGCCTTTGTCAAAGCAGCAGTTAGAGTGGGCGAGGATTATTCCCCACAAGCCTGTTCTAGCGGGAGCTTTGATTCCTCCTCTTCCTCTTGCTATCTCTAGCATGTCTCCTGCTGAGAGCGTTCCTCTAGGTGTGCTTTCTGTACGTTTTAGGTTTCAGTCTTTGTTTCAATTTTTATTCCCGTATTGATTCCTTTCTTCTTTGCAGAAATGGCTAGCGGAAGTGGAAAATCACCGCAATGAGGCTTTCTTGGTGTTCTGCAAAAAGCCAAAGGAAAGAGGAAAGAAAAGCAGCCTAGCGTAGAGTTGCCTCCCGTTCCAAAGAAGACAAGAGTTACTCCTCCTGATCGTTCTCCACAAATTGTTGAGAGAATGTCTATCGACGAGGATCCTATCTTCCGTCCGAGATAGACCCTTAGGTGCGATGACATTGGGATGCCAGACAGTCAGATTTCGGAGCAGCATCTGGTTCACGGAGTTCTTCCTCGTGACAAGGAGGTTTTCCAAAACCAGACTCATGAGACCTTTGCCTGTTCTTTTGCTCAGGCTGTGTACACGGTAATGTTCTTTCTTCTAACTGATCTTTTGTTTCTTCCTTCCACCTTCATTCATCGTTCCAATCTTTATTTCAGATGTATGCTAGTGGGTCTGCAATGCTTTCTCGCTTTGAGATGGCGAGGCAGGTGGCAGCCGAGGAGGCTCAGCAGAAGAGGGATGCCATTAAGAAGGCAGAAGAAGCCACCCGTCGTGCTGAAGAGCTGAGCAAACAAGAGGCAGACTACCTTGCTCAGATTGAGACTCTGGAGAAGAGACTGGAGCGGGCAAAGAAGAGGGTGGCCGAAGAGGCGAAGAAGGTAGCTGAGGATCGAGACCAAGGCATCCGCGACTTCATAGATGGGAATGCTTGGGAAGAATGGCTAAAGAAGCGAACGAATGATGGTTTGGAGATTTATGAGATGGGCTTCATGAAAGCTAAGGAGATGTTCGCAAAGCGCTTCCTTGACATCCCTCTGGATGATTTTGTTATGCCTGCAGTTGTGTCTCCATTTGTGGAGACAGCTACGCCTTCGGAGGTAAGGGATGTCGCAGCTTCTCACCCCCCAGAGGAAGGCCCTTTAGGAAATGCCCCCGAGCCTTAGATTTTGCCTTTATATCTAGGCTCTTCTGTTAGACTGAGTATTTTGATGCCCTTTCAAGGGCTTTTGTAAAACTCTATCTTTTGTATTGTATTTTGTTTTGCTTTTACTATGTGTTTTCTCGTGGTTTATGATACCATTCACACAACCCTTTTTTTTTTTACTTTTACTTTAGCTCAAACTCTTTGTTCTTCACTTAAAGAGTTGGTAAAGATCTTCACCTGGTTCTCCCCTTTTGTATCTTTGTATCTTCTCGGAGGTCTTCGATAATGAGTGCTTCCTTGTTCTTCGATCGGCATGAAGTCACGTAGTACTGACAAGCTGTAGTCTGGTCTCCTTTCACCTCTGCAATCTCGTGTTCTGTGGGGAACTTCATCTTGAGGTGGTAAGTCGACACCACAGCCTGTAACTTATTGAGTGCTGGTCGTCCCAATATGGCGTTGTATGCAGAAGGGACATTTACCACCACAAAATCAAGCATGAAGTTGGCTTGTGTCGGAGGTGTACCGATCGCAACTGGGAGTGCGATAATACCTTCGACTGCAACTGGATGATTGGAGAATCCATACAACGGTTTATCCATCTTTCGAATACAGTCCGTCGGAATGTTCATCTTCTTGAACGCATCGTAAAATAAAACCTCTGCGGAACTCCCGTTACCAACCAAAACACGCTTTACCTCGAAGTTCCTAGCCTTGATCGTGATGACTAATGGGTCATCATGAGGAGTCTTTACGTCTTTTGAATCTTCATCGGAAAAGGTGATCGTAGCTACGGGAAAGTCTTTTGTTTCTTATTTGGGGGTTGGCTCGTTATGCACACTTCCATGGCGTATGCTTTTCGAGCCTGTCCTAACGAACCTCCTACGGCTAATCCCCCAGATATGGTGTTGATCGTACCCACATTCTCTTCCCGATCTTCTCTTTCTTCCATGGCCGGAGGTGTCTGCTGTCGTCCTTCTTTATGAGCTACAAACTTTCTCAACTGGCCACGCTTGATAAGGGCCTCGATTGCTCGTTTGAGTGACCCGCAATTGTTAGTTGTATGGCCATGATCATTGTGAAAGTGACACCATAAATCTTTGTTCCTTTTATTCGGCCGAGATCTCATCTTTTGTGGCCACTGGAGAGCTTTATTGTCTTTGATCTCGTGAAGTATCTGTGATGGTTTGGCATTGAGGGGTGTCAAATTCTACAAGGCAAACGGGTCTTTAGGACGTCATTCATCACGCTTAGAACGTTTTGCTGACTTTGCCCCCTGGGGAGTTAACTCCCGAGATCGTTTTTTCTGTTCTTCCTTCCTTTCTCCACGTCGTCCTCTTTGTGTCTCCAGGTATTCTTCAGCTTGAATATATTTGTTAGCCTTTTCGAGAAGGGCTTTCATGCTGCCTGGAGGACTTTTATTCACAGAGAATGAAAACTTGGATGTTGGTCGGAGGCCTCGGAGGAATGCAGTTTACTTCACGGACTCGTCCAGGTTATCGATTTCTAAGGTGGCTGCGTTAAATCGTCCGAGAAAGCATGCCAAAGACTCGTTTTTCTCTTACATAATGTTAAGCAGACTCGTCGAGTTTTTCCTTCAAGAGCGACTGCTTACAAAATGCTTCTGAAAAAGATCCGATAATTGGCCGAAGGAGTAGATGAATCTCGGTTGTAGAGATTTGAACCATGCATGTCCAGCCTTCCTCAGAGTGGTAGGAAAGGCTCTGCACATGACAGCATCTGAGACCTGGAGGAGTAGCATGTTTGTTTCAAACTGGTAAACATGTTCTCCTGGATCTCCAGTTCCGTCGTAGAGGTCACATTGAGGCATTCGAAAATTGGGAGGTAGCTTTGCCTTCTCGATGGCCTCGGATAACGGATATCTAGATTCTTCCCTCGGGGGAGATCGTTCAGGAGAATGATATCTAGGGACAATCTTCCAGGAGTCCCGTTCTCGGGAACGAAACTCAGGCGTCCTCGAGGGGTCTCAGCTCTGTCTTCGACTGATGGATCACGACAGTAGCATGATCCACTCCTAGTCATGTGCTCTCCGCTCTTCTCTTTGGGATTGAAAGTCGGATAGGCGGCTGACCTGTATTTACGGCCTTAGATTGATCTGGAGGTGAGACGGAGACGAAGGTCGCTGGGGTCAAGATGAGAATGGTGAGTGGACGACGAAGCCACCGCCATGTCGAGCTTTCATTGAAGAGTGTTCACGACATCTTTTAATTCGTGGATTTCTTTTGTAAGGTCGGCATGAGGTGTTTTGAATAGCTGACGGTTTAGGCGATGACAAAGGTTACCGTTTTTCAGAGTGGATGACGGAGATCGATTTATCCGAAATCTAGTTTCTGATTCGGGAGTAGCAGGTGTTATGTTGACGTATACATTTTCAGAAGAACTGGCGCGATGGCGGCGTAAAGAAGTCAAGTGTTGATCCTGAGAACGATCAAGTCGATGAGAGTTGTTAGTTCGCGCACGACTGTTATGAGAATGACTGTGTGAAGAGTCACTGGAAAAAGAATGATTGGCCATGTTTCCTGTCGTGGTCCCACGGATTGTGCCAATTTGTTGCAGCTAAAAACTAGATCGGGAACCACAGCAGAAAGTAGGCCTGCAAAAGAGAACACAAAGTGACCGCCGGGTGGGGTTTTGGCGGGGGAACGCTCCGATGCTTAAATCAGAAATGGCTAACAATGTAGAACTCTGAAGAAGCAGTAAGACACAGTGTATATGTGTGTGAGCCTATTCATACCTGGGAGGGCTTGACCCCTTTATATAGTGGTAGAAGGAGGAGCCCTAGTAGGACTGGGTTTTGACCAACTCTAATCAGAATCTAATTAGGATCCTAGAGGATCATCACATGTCTATATCTGATGATAGAGTCAAAGTCTTTTAGGATTTTATATGATAAATGATATAGCAAGTGCCAAATCAGTATGAAGCCAATAGGGACCACGTGTCATAACTGCCACGTGTCATTCGTAGATTGGAGGCGTATTTTTAGCTATATCACCTTCAAAGCGTTACACGAATTGGCATGCTATGCTCAACAAAGGCGACACTTTTTGTACATACATTTCTCATAAGTATACAATAGAGAACTTCCATCTTACAACTGCTGAAATCGAAGTTCAGAAACATGCAAACAGTGGCTGGTTATACAATAGGGCTTGCTGCTCATACTTGCCTCAATCTTATTGTCTTAAAGCCAAATGCTTTCGCCATCTTTTATTGAGTCAGAGAAGTTCCCAACCACACTGAGGCGGCAAACAAGCCACGAAGTTTTGGCATCAGTACTCACTCTGGAGGCTTCAGGAGATGCACCCTGAACCACTCTGCTGAGAGCTTCGGGTGCCTTGTGTGTCCGTTGTCATAATCTATGTAGACGTTTCCAAAACGGGAAGCTGTGCTTTCACCCCACTCGAAATTGTCCGTCAATGACCATATGAAGTAGCCCTTCACATTCACTCCATTGCTACATCCAATGTTCAAAAAAAATGGAGAGAAAGTGAGGCATTAAATGGTTTTGGTCGCACGCAACAGCTAAAGTCCTGACTGAAATTTAGGCAGGAATCCTTTACTACTATAAAAATTCTGTCTTAACAAAGTACTTACTCGGTGATGGCTTTCCTTAGGTAGGAAAGATGCCTTTGGTAGTAGGATACCCTCCGATGATCAGTAAGGGATTCCCAGCTTGTCGATAAGGAAACATCTTTGTCATCAATCCCTGCGATTATAGTATATAAGATAGAAGTCAATTTCAAAGTCATCTCTTTTTAGATATCTTCAGCAAAACAAGCTCAATTACCATTTTCAGAGATGTAAATAACTGGGTTATCGTATTTTTCCTTCACGTAGACCAGGAATTCCTGGATCCCAGCTGGATACACTCTAATCCATTCTGAATAACCTTCCTGCAACATTATCATAACAAATGTCTAAGTAGTTCACTATGCATTCAAATAAAAAGAATGCGATAAAGAAAGAAGCATGGATTAAATTGTAGGACTCGCCTGTTCACCAATTGGTTCCCCGTCACGGTCGGCTACCAAATAAAAAAAAGGAAACGAAAGAGGGATATTCTTAGAACACCATGAACAGCTTCTTAACTTCTAACTAAAGAGTGGCTTATTAACAAAAAGTGGTGGTTGATCTTAAACTTACTTTCATATGCGGTTCTGGGATCAGTAACAACACTTGGGGGTTCATTGGCGCCATCCTCAGGTGCATCTCTCACATAAGAAGCAGTATAGTAGTTAAGTGCTATGAAATCGTACGACCCTTTTACCGTCTGGGATTCTTCAGATGTGAACGTTGGAAGACGGCATCCTAAGAAATCTTTCATGCTATCTGGATAGTCACCTTTATACAATGGATCCATGAACCTAATACGTACACCATGGTAAATCAAGTTAAGGGATCGGATTAGATGTCATGCAAATATGTACGCTTCACCTAAAAAATCAAAACTTTCTTTCCACACTTCCTCAAGGTAATGCCGCATTACATAGATCTTGTTCACCAAATGCATTAGGCTTCATCAGCAGTGATCCTGCTTCATGCACCCAGACGACCTCTATTCCTCAATGCATTGATCGATTGTGTGTTACAATCTTGAGCGATTGTACGTTACAATCAGTAGGGGCAAAACCAAAATTTGCTTGTTGAGGCTGGGAGGGGGGAAAAGTATGAACATATGTATAACGATATGTATAGAAGCCCAAAAATATAAATGCACGAAAATTCCTATGAAGTGACATGTCAAAACAAATCTCCAAATGAATTTGAAATTGCAACAGCGGAGAACTAAAAAACTCTTTGAAGTATTGAACATAAGACAACAATATTTTGAACGTCTATTATATCTACACCATGTATATTGTTTCACCGTCTTTTTGTCTCTAAAATACGCATTAAACACAAAACATAAATCTTCTATCGAAGAAGGAATGAGAGGGCGGAAAAATTCTAAATATGGAATTAGAGTGAAAAAGCCATGACTTTAAAAAAAAAGAAAAAAAAGAAAGTCTTCTCAAAGTGGGTTCTGGTGTATTAGTTTAGAACTAAAAGTATGGTTTTGTCAGAGTTCCTCATTCTAATTACGTTAAGCAAACTTCTAAAGCATATAATGAAGATGCACAACTCACCATCCCAACATGTAGTCTATGTTTCGTTGCGCAGCAGCCCTGTCTTTCTCTGTATCGGTCAGAGCTACAGGCCAAATTTGCTGGAGAATAATCCCGATCTTTCCCTTTTGAGTACTCTATGGTCATAAAACAAAAGTTTCAATGAATGACCACTTTTATGAAGAACATAAAGCAGCCAACTTTGATTACAATATATATGGCCATACATGCAATGAACGCATGACGTTATATTCAGCCTTTTCAATCACTAACATTATTATATCTAGAAGTGCGAGTGGCATTACTAGAAGTTAAATCATCCCTTACTTGCGCTGCTAAGTGTAATTAAATCATCTATGCAAAATTAACCTGGTAGTTTTTCCTGTACAACTTCACTACAGCAGCATGAGCAAGAAGCTGATGATGTGCCACAGTGTACGGTTCTGTTCCTGGATCCCCCAAAGCGTCATGATGAATTCTTGTTCTATATGGCCGACAAAGAGTGAAATCTGGAGGGAGCCGGTGCCTTGTAGCCAAATCTTCCACTGCACTGGAACTAACCCCGCGACCAGGAGCAATGGTACCCGTTCCATATCCAGTATATGCCAAGCTCCATGGTCCGCAGAATGTGATCCATAACTTCACCCGATCGCCAAATTCCGCGAAGCAAAGGTTGGCGAAGTCTACAAAGTCCTTCCTGTTCATTAGGTAGTTCATCATGTTGTAGCAAATCCCTAATCCAAAACAATCTAACTTTATTAGTATATATTAAGTTTGGTTTGTTAGAATCATTACTTTATTAATCATTGGTCACGATATAACAATTTCCCTATTCTTGTCTCAAAGTACAAATTAAGTCTAATAAAAAACTCATGATATCCATCCGAACTACAGCCGCTTGAGCATTTTGCTTGTCACTTTTTTATCGGCAGAAGTTTCAGAAATATATATGTACATATTTTCTCTCTTATGATTAGTAATAATAGATGAGATTTTCAAAGTTAATAATCACCGAGTGTTATTATTAACTATATCCTAATAAATGGAGTTGGTACTTTAAAAAACATATTAATAATAGATAAGATTTTCAAAATTAAAAATGAGGGAGTGTTATTATTAACTATATATCCTATTAAATGGAGTTGGTACAAGAAAAGCAATTGAGGAAACGAGCATTGTTACTCCTGGGGTTCCTCTTATAAATCACTTTCATCTGGTCACAATTTTTATTTTTTTTTTGTTCTTTCTTGTTTGTCTGACTCATAGTGCAATTATTATAGTCTTATAAAGACATGGTGGTCATTGTCCTGCTGGTCCCTAACACGCACACCTCACACCCTATTGTCCACTTAAATACTGAAAAGATAGTGTCAGCACATTCACAATGAACATCCGAAATAGTTCAACACAGGTACATGGATCATGGGACGAGAAGCAGGCCACTCACGTAATTTTTGGTGACAAAAAACCACCATATTCGTCATCTAGGGCTTGGGGAATGTCCCAGTGGGAAAGAGTCACGACAGGGATTATACCTGCAATCCATATACATGAAGACTAAACTCTGTGAGGTGAAATGATCACAAAAATGTGTCCTCGCGTGTTGTTGTGTGTGTTTGAGCGTGCGTGTTTGACGGACTAAGTATTGAAGCATAACCTGCAGCAAGAAGCTTGTTTATGAGCTTGTTGTAGAATGCTATGCCTTCCTTGTTCTTACCCCCAGATAATTTTCCTTCTGAAATGTACGATTAGACAGAGAAAACAAACAAAGTAAGCGCAATAATGTTATCACGACATTACGGGCATATTTGGAGTTGTTATTTATCACACCAATTACATATTTGCAATAAGTTATTCGTTAAAAAGTACCACGCATCAATCACTATATATACGATAATATATGATGTCGAATGGTTGATATTGAAGCTTACTTGGTAGTACTCTCGACCATGAGATTGATAACCGATAAGAATCTAGTCCCATATACTTAATGAGCTTCACATCTTCCTGAAAAGGGTGTAAAAAATTACTAGACATGTAGCTAGTGAAAATACGTTGATGAAGCGATAGTTCATGGAATGGACCACATTAATTAACGGTCCTATTGTACTTCACCATTGTGATATAAGAGAACTTCTGCATTTCGTCTGGATTATGTATATAGTAATTTCGTAGAAAATTAGTGAAACGATAATTTTTGGTCGTACCAAATGAGAAAAAGAAAAAAAAAAAAACAACGGTGAAAAAACTGGTTAATTAATAAACTTCTTTTACGAACCTCATATCTGTGATAGTGATCTGTACCATCCTGCCAACCAAAGAGATCTGTAATCGAACAAAAATGCAACTGAATCGTTAATATATTGCATAAGTAAGGCATGCATTCGCAAGTCTATTCCCATTAGTTTAACTAGGTTTGTGGCACATGCAATGTATGAGCAAAGTTAGTTATTAAAGAGTAGTAATTTCAAGGTTTAAATGTTAAATATTCTTAAGTGTCATGTGTCGCTCGGCTAATTACCGTGGAACACGCGACTCTGTGCAACAACTAATTATTTAGCAATATTAAGCTTGGAATTAGGATTTATTTTATTTACATTTTTAATCGCATTTAAATTATGAAAATAAACATGTCCTTATAGATAGTTATTACTATCTAAAATTTTTATTTCGTGTCACTTTTGTAAAAAATTTCTTAGAATGTCACGTGTCGACACTTTATATAGGTAGTCATGTAACAATAAAAGAAATGTCAGACCTAAAGAAAGTGTTCCTTTATATACAACACTAGTTTTTATGACACGGTAAAAGAAATGTAAGACCAAAAGAAGGTGTTCCTTTATAAAGTTGTTCAATTAAGGTGTGATAAAAATCAAGCATTATATATAAGTTGTTCAATTAAGTTGTTCAATTAAGGTGTTCCTCTCTCTCTCTCTCTCACACACACATTCGGGTTGCTGCAGACATGGAAAATTTTGGGTTTCTCCAAACCCCTCTCTCTCTAACACACACACACACACACACACAGAGACAGGAAAGTAGATTAGAAGCCTCTATTCCAGCTTCCCTTAATTTTGTCATCTGCTCGAAGCTCATTGAATAGTCACCCAAGCAGCTTGAAATTTCCAAAACAAGATATCTTAAACTGATGTTGGGAAACGTATAAGAACATGGAAATAAACTGTTGCCAAACAACTTGAACATTGGAAATCCTATATCCAAGAGAAGAGCTGAAAAAACAAAAACTGGTGCTGGCACATTGATTGATGATGTAGATATTGCAACAGTGCAAACATTAGTATAATTGGCCATAAAGTGCAACAAATCTGATGAGAAATGGAAAAGACCCGAAAGGGAGTAGATCGAAGCTCAACCTTAAACGGTTGAACAAAAGATCTACACCAAACAGAATTGAAGCCCACACACATAAGAAAAACGTATAAAAGTTGAATGAACCTCCGGAAAATATAAAACAACTACCAGATCAAACCAAAAATTTCAAATGGCTACTCAAACCATCAAAAGTTTAGCTGAACATCGCACAGGGCTGATGGCAGCAGCCAAAACATCGCCATTGGCAGCTCTGATATCAAGTTGGAATTGGTCGTGGCACCGGTAGAGGGGCAGCTACGGGCAAGGGAAGAGGGACTGGGGGAGACGCCGGTCACCGGACTCAGGCGACGGTGCCGGAAAAACGAAGGGGCTGATTCAGACTAGGTAATGGGCGTAAATGGGTGTAATGGGTTAAACCAATCCATAAATAAATGGGTCTAAATGGGTCGGTCATCCATTTGACCCAAATCCAAACCCAACCCACCAACCCAAATCCAAAGAACCGGTGGTTAAACGGGTTTGCACTTTCCATCAATTTCTGTTGACTTTTTGGAATTAAATATAAGAGACAAAAAATGTTTAAATTTTTGTATGCACTTGGTCGTAGTCGATGTGATGAGTTCGCTCTTAAATTAATTATCCAGAGAAATCTAGACTGAAGCGCAAGTTGATGAGTTCCTTATCAGCATCCGAAAACAAGTACTCAAAAGGCTTTTTCAAGGACCAAATGACAGAGAGGACACAGACGTGGGGCGAAAAGAGAGGACCTTGTTCCTTGGCAAAAGTATCCCATATGCTTGGGCCTCTCCCACCTTCATTGACAGCACCTTCAATCTGAAAAGGCAAAGCAAATTAGCAGAAGAAAAGATCTTCATTGGCATAACATATACTTATATCTTTAGGCAGGAAGACTTCATTGGCAACTGGGTCCATTTTTGTGGTGGTTCAGCCATTTACAGAGGTGGTAAGTACGTCAATGTTTGGTTGAAGTATGTTGGAAACTGTACCTGAAAAGCAGAGGAGGATGCACCAAAGAGGAAACCCTTGGGAAAATCGTGACGGAAGGTCGCGGCAGGAACCACCGGGGTTGCCATCAGAGGTTTTGGCTGCAAATGGTGGTGTTTGTGCTAACACTTGGCTGGTTGTGAAGTAGAAAAATAGGAGAAATGGCTTTGCTGCTTTCTTGTGGAGGAGAAGAGGTCTTGGAACCTCTATTTATAGCCAAACATTGAAGTAGAACAGCAGCACAAATGCTTTGTAATCTTTTGCAGAAATGGCTTTTCCGTATTGGTCCCGATAAAAACGTTTCCCTGGTCATTTTCATGATTGGAACTGGACCAGTAATAACACGTTGGAATCTTTTGTAGTGATCCAAAAAAAAAACGTGTTAAGTATGAGACGGTTTTATTAAACAGTAATTTATTTTAGTAGTTTTGAATTTTATAAAAAAAATCTATTGCGCAATTTTATAATTTCATGGTTATTTTATCAAAGATAGTCACTTTTATTTTTCGAGTGAACTTTTTTTTAATAAAATAAAATAGCACTCGTGATAAAATATCAATAAGCAATGTCATTATGCATATTTGCTAATTCTAATTTGATAGCTATATAGATGAACAAAAATTAGAAGTTCTCTGGTACACAAAAAAGAAAAATATAAGTTCCATTGATAAAAATATGCGGAGAACGTGTTGAGATCAAATTGCTATTGTATAAGACATTTTTATTATTGTGTAATTATCTTTTAAGATAATTTGTACATTTCAATGGTTTGCCCATAACGTTAACTACTTATTAGTTTAAATTTCATAAGCAAAATTTTGATCCGTATATGTTCTTATAGCATATGATTTATAAAGTTAATCAACACGACTAATTAAAAAAAGGATGATGTGGCATTTTTAGAAGCAAATGAAGTTTACCAATAAAGTATACAGAGAAAATAATATCTACCGTATGAAATAATAACATAAAGTTTACAAAAGTTAACTAACATTACTAAATAGGATAGTTCAAAACCTCGTAATAAGCAAATTATTGAACAAAATATCACTAACATTTAACAAAGTACTACGTCTATATATATAGTTATATACATATACATATATAAGATTTTAATAAGGTCTTTATTTTTAAATTTAATTAATTTCACGGGAATAATAGTATGACTTAATATGATTAGTATGTCTATATATATAGTTGTGTACATATACATATATAAGATTTTAATACTACATGATATTTAAATTCATTGTTCTATTATAAATCTCATAAGTGATTTTTTTTCTTGAATTTAAATAGCAGAGTTTTATTTTCATGTTATGTAGGTTATTATGTTGGATTGATTATGCTTTGAAATATTAACAAATGATAAAATTAAGGATCTTCTAAAAAAAATATTTGTCTATAGCCCATATATTATAAGGTTATAAAACTTAAATATGAATTTAAAATAGTACCTAATTTTTCTTTATTAAATCTCTTACGTAATTTTTTATTTTGCGGGTGATTATTTCATGTTAGAGAGCTTTTCTGATATATAATATCTAATTAAAGTCATAATAGCTTATTATATTGGTTATTAGATTTTAAACATTTCAAATTGATTTTTCACTACAAGAAAACACGTTTTTAGCGACGGAGTTTTACCGACGGATAACAATCCGTCGGTAAAAATGAGTTTAACCGACGGATACCACCGTCGGTAAAATTCCGTCGCTAAAAACTTATTACCGACGAAGTTACTGTCGGCGAAAGTTGTTGCCGACAATTTTTTTGCGGCGGTCTTTTAGCGACAGAATTACCGTCGCTAAAACGTTTTTACCGACGGACTTTTAGCGACGGGCCCAATCCGTCGCTAAAAGTCCTCGATTAAATCAACCAGATCTGCCTTTCTTTCTCTTCCCCCGTTTCTCTCTCTGAAAAATCTCCCACCGCTATTCTGCTCCGGCAACCAACCTCCACGATGACCCACTTCCGGCGATCCCCCTACACGGTGACCCACCTCCGGCAATCCCGTTCCACGGTGACCCCTCCCTCCACTGCTTCCGCGTGAAAAGACTACCACCGTCGTCGCGCCACTGACGCCGCCGCCCTCCACTGCCGCCGGCTATTGTGCCTTAAGGTAAGTTCCGTTTAGTCTTATTTATTCAACTCTTGTGCAACATTTATACATATTCTTTGTGTTTCTTGTGATTGTAACGTGTAGTGATCTACTCTGTATTAGCTTATGCTCTTAGGATCAAATTGTTAGTCTGATGAGGAATTTTTAGAAATTGTTCCGGAACATATTTGTAGAAATTGACCAAAAACTCATAATCACAACCGAGGAGCCAACCTCTTTTCCAACTGATGCTTTTTGTTCAAGAAGGCTTAGTATCTATGAGCTCTCATGGTTCAACACTTGAATAATTGCCAAGGAAAAACAGCAACCTTAAATTTGAGTTGAGACTTGCGCCTAAATGTGAAGGTTCTTTACAACAGTAGGAAACCTAATTGAAATTTGATCTTCACAATTGCAGATATAATATCATTTTGCTCATTCAGTTATGCATATAACCTCAAAGTTGACAGTAGGCCATGTTGATCGGCACGTTCATGGCTCATTTGTGTTGTTTCAATTAACAAATGCACCGGACTTGATCTAGTAAATAAGCCGGGCAGCTTGAACAACGTTGTAGTGTTCATATATATACTCCTTACGTAGGCCCACTTGTTTCACACACACACGAACCCCTTAATATGTTGCGATTCACTTGTTAAAGGAGTCAAGCTCACACAAAGACCTCAACTTGGACTCTTTTTAAAACGAGGAGCCTGGACAAATTGATATGGTGTCCTAAAAACTCCAATGAACACATCCTCGAGGTCAACTTCGACATAACTTTTTGAGCTTTAGGCGAATGCTGAGCTCCAGCCTCAAATAAGCCTAGCCCGTGCACAGCCAAAAAGCTTCTTTCTTGAACCATGCGATCTCATCATTGCAACACTTAAGCTAGTTATAACCTGCTACTACATTGTTTCATATCTGTAACTTAAAGTTTCAAAGCAAATGATAACTTATCATGATATGAGCTCGTGAGCACGGTCTTCGATTATACTCTTACTTCCCACTTGCATTCGGCCCCATTTATATATCTCTCTTAGGTTCTTCACGATGTTGTCTGTGCACTGGGTCGAGACACCTTCATATCTCTGTCTCTCCATATGCAAATTGCAATCAAGGGAAATGGTCATACACGAGGAGGGGAGTGTTAAAGCAATATCAGAACATGTGGGACAAGGCTTATTAATCTGGATTAAGGAAGTTAAAAGATAATGATAAGCTAGATTAGTTCCTTACGTTATCTTTTACTCCGTATTACTTATCTGTTATCATTTTTTCCTACATACTATATATAAGTCCCATTAGTGGCAAGTTGTACTGGTACTATGAATAAAATTTTACTTGATCTAATTAGCATAATAAACATTGTTTCGTTACGCTCGTTCTCAAGTCTAATGGCTTAAGCTTAAGCTCTTTGATCAGTTGTTCCTCAAACATAGACTACTCACTCATTAAGTTGAAAAGTCAAACGTCAAACCAGATGTTTCATTTACAATGTGTGACGGGTTAAGATGGGTTTCTGAGCTTCAGGTTTCCAGTGAACTAGACTACTCACTTATCTAGTTCTACATTGCTAAAACTAGATGCCTCCTAGATTAAGACGGGTTTCTGAGCTTCAGGTTTCGGTGACTGTTGAGGAAGCAAAAAAGAGAGTCAATGTGTGAATTCCCACAATCAAGTAATGTAGGGTCAATGGGTAGGGATGGAGGTTTAAAAGCAGGCAAAGCGTGACTTGTAAAGTTGAAAGCATGCATAGGATGCTACCAAGGACCAAAACTACAACTATTTCATCCCTTGCCCCAACGTTTTGCCACTGTAGTTCTATCAAGAAATGCCTGAAAGAGAAGCCCCTAGCTACAGTGAAAACTCATTTTTTTGTCAAAGATGCATGCTTCCTTTCGACTTGTTCTTACTTTCACTGCACGAAAGCCTGAAAATCGACCTCAACTCCAACATGCTGGGCATTTCCACACTCTTTACAAAGTGCCAATATGTTAAAAGAAGAGCCATGGTGACATAAGCTGGTAACTTTGCTCACTTGTAAAGTCTGATGCTGCTACTATCATTCAATGACCACAAACAGGAACAACATATTGTGGCGTGGTTGGGGAAAGGTTACCCTTCAGTCCTCCATATATAAAAGGCCGTACAAGGTTGAGGCCTTAGGGCCATGTAATGTTGAGGATCCAGTGCTGAAATTTCAACCCCAAAATTGGGATTAGTGATATGAAATGAAAATGGCTTCTTTGGACACAACTTCATACGTTTTCCTTGCCATTCGAAGAGTTTTCTCGTTCAGCACCTAGGATATATAGTTCATTCGAAGAATTTTGTGCTTAAACATTCCGTCTAAATGCTTTCTTGCCAAGACGTCCTAGTTGATAGTACGTTGCTTGTTGCTTATGACACTTGCAGCGTTAACGCTGTTTTTGCAGTAATGCAATAGCTATCTAGGAGACTTTGCAGTAATAGATTTAATTCAGCTATAAAATTGATGCTCATCAATTGAATAATGCCCGATTGGTTTTTCATGTTAAAGTAGGTTAAATGGCTTCTGCTTCGGTGAACATGGATGTTTCAGTCGGCAGGCACTTCTTCAAGGTCATGATGCCTGGTTTCCATGCAGAACTTGTATGCCATCCCGCTTTCTCTGTGTTTTCGTGCGTGTTAAAAGTTTTATCGTTGGTTAAAAACTTACCTGTCTTATTGTATTATGAATATGTTAGGCCATACCGGTAGCATTTTGCAGATTGCTTACCACATTGAGATTTGAAGCAACTTTAACCAGCCGCAAGGGGTCATGGCCTGTTAAATTGAAGAAGAAGGTTGGCCAAGAGGAACTTTGCTTTGAAGAGGGTTGGAACGAATTCGTGCAGCAGCATGACCTTCATCTAGGAGACTTTGTAATCTTTGAACACATGGGGCAAATGCGTTTTCAAGTGCTGGTGTTTGATCACAGCACTTGTGAAAAAATTGCTTTCCCCCAATGTTGAACTCTGAGCAGTAATTAGACAATATTTTAAATTAATCGCATCGGATATGTAAATTTTGAACAATTTTGTGTTATTTGAACATTGACTATTTGTTTGATAATTTTAGGTTGTTAATTGTGATTATTGATCGATGATTTTAGGTTGTTAATTAATGATTTTAGATTGTTAACCGTGCGTTTGAGATATTGAGATTGTTGACGGAGGATGAGACCTAATTGGTTTGACTTTTTTATTACAGGTTTAGGAATTAAAAAATTAAAAAAAAAGTTTAAAAAAATGACTTTAAGCGACGGATTAATTCCGTCGCTAAAA
Organism: Escallonia rubra; assembly: GCA_033065855.1. Taxonomy (NCBI): domain Eukaryota; kingdom Viridiplantae; phylum Streptophyta; class Magnoliopsida; order Escalloniales; family Escalloniaceae; genus Escallonia; species Escallonia rubra. Next base: position 19,238 of record JAVXUO010002781.1, read on the forward strand.
ATTTTATCCGTCGCTAATTTCCTTAAAAAGGAAAATAAATTAAAAAACGTAAACATAATTAGAGACGGATATTCCGTCGCTAATTTATAAATAAATCTGTCGCCAAAATTTTTATATTAGACGACGGATTTTATAATTCCGTCGCAAAACTTTTAGTAACGGCCTTTTATACGAGGGATTTTTAGCGACGGGTATTCCGTCGCTAAAATATTTAGCGACGGAATATAGGCTTTTAGCGACGGATTTTCCCGTCGCTAAAAGCCTTATTCCTTGTAGTGTTTGAATTGCATCAGGCTTACTACTTAAAAGTTTACTATATTTACAGATTTAATTAATTGTAAAATTAAGGACCTCATTCAAAATAATGTTTGAAGATCTTCAATGACATCAATATGTTTAGCATTAATTTTTGTAACTCCTATTACATTAGAAACAAAATGCATTGATATGTCATGAAAAGAAGCTATCATGGCATTTCTTGCATCAGTTATTAGATATTATAGCTCAGGATCCCAACTTAAACTCAAATCAGTTAATAAATTATTTAAAAGGCTGTAAAAAGTGTATTATTCTATAACACATTTGATGAAGCAAAAAGAGATTACCATCTTATGGCCACAACAGTACAAATGCTTTGGAATCTTTTGCAGAAATGGCTTTTCCGTATTGGTCCCAATAAAAACGTCTCCCTAGTCATTTTCGATTATGACACGTTGGAATCTTTTGCAGGGTCCCAAAAAAAAAAAAAAAAAACGTGTCAAGAATTATTGGAACTGACCAGTAACCCCGTGTCAAGTATGAGACGATTTTATTACACAGTATTTTATTTTAGTAGTTTTGAATTATATAAAAAATTCTATTGCGCAATTTTATAATTTTATGGTTATTTTATCAAAGATAGTCACTTTTATTTTTGGGGTGAACTTTTTTTTAATAAAATAAAATAGCACTCGTGATAAAATATCAATAAGTAATGTCCTTATGCATATTTGCTAATTCTAATTTTGATAGCTATATAGATGAACAAAAATTAGAAGTTCTCTAGTACACAAAAAAGAAAAATATAAGTTCCATTGATAAAAATATGCGGAGAACGTGTTGAGATCAAATTGCTATTGTATAAGACATTTTTATTATTGTGTAATTATCTTTTAAGATAATTTGTACATTTCAATGGTTTGCCCATAACGTTTACTTATTAGTTTAAATTTCATAAGCAAAATTTTGATCCATATATATTCTTATAGCATATGATTTATAAAGTTAATCAACACGACTAATTAAAAAAAGGATGATGTGGCGTTTTTAGAAGCAAATGAAGTTTACCATTAAAGTATACAGAGAAAATAATATCTACCGTATGAAATAATAACATAAAGTTTACAAAAGTTAACTAACATGACTAAATAGGATAGTTCAAAACCTCGTAATAAGCAAATTGTTGAACAAAATATAACTAACATTTAACAAAGTACTACGTATATTATATAATAAGCTTTCTTACTAAGTCAGATTTGTCTTCAACTATAATAAAGTTTTCAATCTAAGTTTTAGATAATATCATTTTAAATTTTATATGCAGTTCTATTTTTTAGATATCTAGTTTTCTTTTTCCATATATGAAAGAGTCTTTAGGAGTATAAAAGCTAACACAAATCATAATTTATTGATATATTGCTATGCAGAATTTAGAATACTTAAGAGTTTAATTACTCACAATAAAAATACTATAGAAAAAAATGTGTTCAAAACTTTTCCAACATCAAATTAGTTCAATTCAACTCATGCTCACATGCTTAAGGTTTTAGATTTACACTATTTTTTTTTAATATATCTCATGTGGAATTTGCGTAGCATGATATTTCTACATTTAACAAATGCGACTGTATAGGAAAGCACAAAATCTTAGAATAAGGAAATCATTGACCAAAATCTTTGAATTTACGAAGGTTGATAATTCAGTTGAAACCTGACTTAATTATGTTTTTTGTTTTTGTACATATCCTTACAATGATATTCGACAATAGCTCCTTTGTGCTATACATCATTACTTATCATCACATTATGAATTAGTTTTTTGTATTAGTAAGCCTTATATATATTTTCCTAATCAATTTATTAATCTATCAACACTTAATTATGGCAATCATATATTTAAAAAACTTACTCTTATATTGATATAGCTCAAATATAACTTCCAATAATTGGGGAACACCCGGCGAATCCTAGTCAAACTGGGAGATTTATGATTATCTTATCAGGATTCTAAAAAGAGTCTTTAAAGATTGTGACGTGATCCTCGAGGATCCTAACACGATCCTGATTGGATTAGTCAACAGCCTAGTCCTACTAGGACTCTCCTCCTACAGCTATATAAAGGGGGCTACGCCCCAGGTATGGAACTACACACAGATACACATTGTGTCTTTCATGCTTTTTCAGAATTATTATCCTATAGCTGCGCTCTGACTTAAGCATCGGAGAGTTCTCCGCCGGGAACCCCACCCGGTGGTCATTCGTTTTCTGTCTTGCAGGTCATCGGTCCAGGCTCGGGTTCCGCAAAGTACGCGGAGCATATTTTTAGCAGCAACAGATTGGCGCCATCCGTGGGACCCGCCAGCCTAGCCAATCGACCTCAAGAAAATTAAAACGCTCGTTTTGCAAGCAACGGTGGCAACGCGTCGGAATCACCGCCACCGCCGAAGGTCTCAAAATTCAACCATCCAGGCACCAGAACGCTGTTCTGTCACCATGGGCAAAACCCTAAACTACAGCGGCACCACCGGTACCTACGTGGGCAGCCTCACGCCCGATCAACCATCATACTACGAGAGTCATCACCAATGGGATCGACGGTACTACCGTCGTCAAACGGTCTCACCGCAATCTGCCGTAACGCCGACAACGTCAGATTGTCGTCGCAATCAAAGAAAAAAAAACTTCAGAAACAGAACAAGCTGTTGCTGGCAGCCAAGCCACCTCGATCAGCCTCCGCTAAGGTTCAGACAGGAGGCCCGCCGCCATCAGCCAGCATCAGTGGTTACCAACAACCCTTGACATTACACCAGGCAACGTCGCAGGACCACCACAGCCACCACAATAGGCCGTGCAACCATCGAAAGGCTGCCGGAGCAGCATCAACAATATCCCAAGAAATTAAATTTACAAAAAAAAGGAAGAAGAAGAAGCGGATTGCGCCGTCAGATCGACTCCTCCGGCAAGGCGCCGGCGCCGCACCACCGCGGCTTCACCCGACGCCGCGCCGTCCACAACAGCCAGCTCGCCGTCCAAAACCACGGCAGGCCTGTTGGAAAACACCGGCGCCATCGCCACCAGGCGCTGTCGTCACTTTGCTGTTCCACCGCTGCCGGCCCAGAAGGAGCTCGCCGTCGCTGCCAGCTGCAGCTCCGCTGTCAATATCCCGACCAGGCTCACGGAATCGGCGACCCACCGCCACTCACAGATCCGGTCCATCGCAACTAGAGGCCGCCAACTCGCCGTCCCGCTGAATGTCGCCACCTCCGGGTCAAATCCGACCAAAGGAACTTCTCTACGGCCGCCGCCCCACCGTCGTCGTCTCCTTAGCTTGGCGCCGCCTCACTGCAGCGCCTTCGGCCGCCTCGCCGTGCAGTTCAGATCCAATCGCCCGCCGTGTTGCCGTCTAATCCAAATACCGGTCGCGGTCAGGGACCTTTCCGTCCTCGCACCAGCGACGGCGACGCCGCTGACTGCGACACCCTTCACCGGCGCCGCATCCTCACGCCAGAGGCTACTTCTCTGTCGAAGAAAGAAGAAGGGACAGAAGCAAATCAGGTCAATTCTTCCAATTTCTAAAAAGTATTCAACTTTACCCCATGATTATGGGTATTTAGAGTTAAGGCCCAAGGGGTCTCCTTTATTTTGCACATGCCACACCTTTTAAAAGCATTAAGGGCTTAGACCGAACAAACATTAAATGGTGACGTATAAACCGCTTCATAAAGCGAGGAACAAATTCACAGCACCCTGCAGCTGGAAGTCATGCCTAGGGTTTCTGATGCAGCATCTTGCCGACTCGGCATTTCTTATTATCTTGTGATCTATCCTGTCATACAGTGACCGACTATGAACGGTCAAATGTTCACACCAGCGCATGCTACCAACGCATCTGGTCTTCTTGCGACTGGGCCCTACATATAAGCCGAAAAGACGTCTTTATATATCTACGCCTTCTCAAAGGCGGGGAGTTTCATATCTTATGATGTCAGCAATATTACGAGCTTAATGCCCTGTGCCTTCTCAGACAGGGGGGCTTCATAGTAGCGGCCATATTACGGGCTCAATACCCCGCGCCTTCTTATTCAGCGCCATAACCACAAGTACACGTTGCTTCGACCGAAACCCTCGAGGGTATTTTTACGAGCTCAATCCGCCCCGGAGGGCGCGAACGACGAGAATTCTTAAGTTTCGTCAAACCCCCGAGGGTATCTGCATGAGCTCCGAGCTCCATCCGCCCCCGGGGGCGCGTACGACGAGAACTCTTAAGTTCCGTCAAACCCCCGAGGGTATCTGCATGAGCTCCGCGCTTCATCCGCCCCCGAGGGCGCGTACGACGAGAACTCTTAAGTTCCGTCAAACCCGCGAGGGTATCTGCATGAGCTCCGCGCTCCATCCGCCCCCGAGAGCGCGTACGACGAGAACTCTTAAGTTCCGTCAAACCCGCGAGGGTATCTGCATGAGCTCCGCGCTCCATCCGCCCCCGAGGGCGCGTACGACGAGAACTCTTAAGTTCCGTCAAACCCGCGAGGGTATCTACATGAGCTCCGAGCTCCATCCGCCCCCGAGGGCGCGTACGACGAGAGCTCTTAAGTTCCGTCAAACCCCCGAGGGTATTTGCATGAGCTCCGCGCTCCATCCGCCCCCGAGGGCGCGTACGACGAGAACTCTTAAGTTCCGTCAAACCCTCGAGGGTATCTGCATGAGCTCCGAGCTCCATCCACCCCCGAGGGCGCATACGACGAAAACTCTTAAGTTCCGTCAAACCCCCGAGGGTATATTCATGAGCTCCGAGCTCCATCCGCCCCGAGGGCGCGTACGACGAGAACTCTTAAGTTCCGTCAAACCCTCGAGGGTATTTGCATGAGCTCCGAGCTCCATCCGACCCCGAGGGCGTGTATGATGAGAACTCTTAAGTTCCGTCAAACCCTCGAGGCTATATTCATGAGCTTTGCGCTCCATCCGCCCTCGAGGGCCCGTATGATGAGAACTCTTAAGTTCCGTCAAACCCTCGAGGGTATATTCATGAGCTTTGCGCTCCATCCGCCCTCGAGGGCCCGTATGATGAGAACTCTAAGTTCCGTCAAACCCTCGAGGCTATATTCATGAGCTTTGCGCTCCATCCGCCCTCGAGGGCCCGTATGATGAGAACTCTTCTAAGTTCCGTCAAACCCTCGAGGGTTCCATCTGCCCCCGAGGGCCCGTATGATGAGAACTTTAAAGTTCCGTCAAACTCTCGAGGGTATATTCATGAGCTTTGCGCTCCGTCTGCCCCCGAGGGCACGTATGATGAGGACTTTAAGTTCCGTCAAACCTCAAGGGTGGTCCCTCGAGGGACAAACACCCTCAAGGGCAATAGGATAGAGCTCGAGTTCTATCCGAACGGTTTAGCTACAGTTCTAACCCGTGAAACGGCAAAGGACTATGGGACTTCATCCCCCACCATTCTTTGTCAATTCAAAACCCAGCCAAGCGTGAGTGCGAGGCTTCTTTGCCATCTCTTAGCTG
>JAVXUO010002781.1:30000-49133 GCA_033065855.1 Escallonia rubra
TAATTACGCTAGTTCTCACTGAATTTAGCGCCAACGTGGTTATATAGCAATATACCCCCCGATGGCCCCTACACCCCCAAGACCTCAAAACCGCTTTGAAGTCAAGTTTTTAAATGTATTACGTCAATTATATACCAAATATATCAGGAAAAATTTTAAAGGGGGAAAGTTACCAAAACACCCGCTACTTATGCAAAATACCCCCTGGCAGTCATCGCCGGTGCGTCACAAGTTCCTGAATTCACCCGGAACAATAAAAGTTTTTGGGTGTCTGACACCCTTTGCTGAACTAAAAGTTATTTTAAGGTATGGCCCTTTAAGCTGGATCCTTCCTAACAAAATACTCTCCGATGAGCGGCAAATTACCGAAATGCCCCCGGGGGTTCACTATCACCCCAACGCCCCCGAACCAGCTTCAAAACAACATTTCAGGTTCTGTGATTACATTCCTGGACTAAAACTGTCTAATTAAAAACTTGGCGCGGGAAAATTACCGAAACACCCCTCGCGGGGTGGCAAATTACCAAAATGCCCCTGGCATCAGGAAAAATCTCAAAGGTGCCTCGAAATGCTACTTTACGCTTCGTGAGTTCATCATTGGCCTAAAAAGTACTTTACGGATTTTTCGCGCAAAAATCGCGAACCGGTGTCTGGATCGAGCGCTGAAAGGGCCGTTCGGCCAAAAAAATAGCTAACGGCTCCGGAATGGCACGAAATCCTGGGGAATGGAACTTCCCAACATCCTAGGGTTCTCGTAAAAGTTTCGCGCGAAATCGCGCTAGCTTGGTATTTTAAATTAGACTGCGAAGGTACACGGTTCCCCGTATCAGTTAGCCCCTTTACAGTCTTTGGAAAAATCTGAAATTTTTACCTGATACAGATCCTTTCAGAATAACTAGGGTCTCTGTTTTGCACTTTGGCCAAATCACGCTCTAGCTATTTTTTATAAATCCGTGAAAAAACTGTCTAATTAAAGGGCGAGCGCTGAAAGGGCCGTTCGGCCAAACAAATAGCTAACGGCTCCGGAATGGAGCGAAATCCTGGGGAATGGAACTTCCCAACATCCTAGGGTTCTCGTAAAAGTTTCGCGCGAAATCGCGCTAGCTTGGTATTTTAAATTAGACTGCGAAGGTACACGGTTCCCCGTATCAGTGAGACCCTTTACAGTCTTTGGAAAAATCTGAAATTTGTACCTGATACAGATCCTCTCAGAATAACTAGGGTCTCTGTTTTAAACTTTGGACAAATCTCGCTCTAGCTATTTTTTATAAATCCGTGAAAAAACTGTCTAATTAAAGGGCGAGCGCTGAAAGGGCCGTTCGGCCAAACAAATAGCTAACGGCTCCGGAATGGCGCGAAATCCTGGGGAATGGAACTTCCCAACATCCTAGGGTTCTCGTAAAAGTTTCGCGCGAAATCGCGCTAGCTTGGTATTTTAAATTAGACTGCGAAGGTACACGGTTCCCCGTATCAGTTAGCCCCTTTACAGTCTTTGGAAAAATCTGAAATTTTTACCTGATACAGATCCTTTCAGAATAACTAGGGTCTCTGTTTTGCACTTTGGCCAAATCACGCTCTAGCTATTTTTTATAAATTTGTGAAAAAACTGTCTAATTAAAGGGCGAGCGCTGAAAGGGCCGTTCGGCCAAACAAATAGCTAACGGCTCCGGAATGGCGCGAAATCCTGGGGAATGGAACTTCCCAACATCCTAGGGTTCTCGTAAAAGTTTCGCGCGAAATCGCGCTAGCTTGGTATTTTAAATTAGACTGCGAAGGTACACGGTTCCCCGTATCAGTTAGCCCCTTTACAGTCTTTGGAAAAATCTGAAATTTTTACCTGATACAGATCCTTTCAGAATAACTAGGGTCTCTTTTTTGCACTTTGGCAAAATCTCGCTCTAGTTATTTTTTATAAATTCGTGAAAAACTGTCTATAAATGTAATACACTATTTTGAATCGCTATAAATGTAATACGCTAAATGTAATAGGCTGATTTGTATAAACCTAACATTGAATTATAAGGAAATTCAAAATACTTACTTGTTGTGACTTGATGTATTTGAAGAAAAAAATCTACCGATCTTCTAGCGATTATCCACCGATCTTCTAGCGCTAAAATTTTTTGGTTTGTGGAGAAGAAGTGTGGAGAAGAAGGGTTGGGGGGAGGGGATTATAAAGATAGAAAAGTGAGGAAGAGAGAAGAAAAAAGAGGGAAAAAAAATACCCGTGAGTGGTCTCTGCAAAGTGCCCGAATAGGCTGCAAAAAAAAATTTGGAAGGACAGTCACGGGGGAGGGAAGGACGCGCGTGGGCAAGCCGCGGGGCCCCTTCACGCGGTTGGGCCACGTGGCAGGCGCGGGGGAGGCCACGTGGCAGGGCCATCGCCCCAACCGGCGCCCCTTCATGCGGTTGGGCCACGTGGCAGGCGCTGGGGAGGCCACGTGGCAGGGCCATCAACCAACCGGCGCCGTTTCATGCGGTTGGGCCACGTGGCAGGCGCTGGGGAGGCCACGTGGCAGGGCCATCAACCAACCGGCGCCCCTTCATGCGGTTGGGCCACGTGGCAGGCTTGTGCTCGATATTTTTTTTTTTTTTTTGTGGGAGCCAACCAAAAAATCTGAAATTTTTTGTGTGGGAGCCACCCAAAAGCCACCAACCGCTTCTCTTATATGCGGTTGGTTTTTTTTTAAAAAAAAGTGCTTACCAACCGCTTCTAAGAGAAGCGGTCGGGCAAAAAAAAAATTGTCCCAACCGCGTATAAGAGAAGCGGTTGGTGGAGTGGTTTTTTGTGGTGGGGCCCACGTCAAAAAGATAATCATACCCAACCACTTCTCTTACATGCGGTTGGGCTAAAAAAAAAAAGGAGTGCTTTTTGTGGTGGGGCCCACGACAAAAAGAAATCGTACCCAACCGCTTCTCTTACATGCGGTTGGGTGGAGAAATTTTTTTTATCCACCGGTGGGTGTGGATCGGTTCCCTATATGTATATGTGTATATATATATGTGTGTGTATATATATATGTATATATATATATATATATATATATACACACGCGCAATGTATATGTATATATACAATGTATATGTATATATGGCGTTGAAGGGAAAGAGGAAGAAAAGTGGGGTGGGTCCCATTCATTTTATTTTCTTCCCAAAAGTGATATAATTCATGCTCATGTTGCTTGTAATGATTTCTAAATTGTTAAGGGTGGAAACATATTTGTATGTTAAGAACCGGCCCAATGGAAGGTTATAAGTGATATCTTAATTTTTCCTTTTGGGAAAGGTTTGTGTATCCCTCAATTTATTTTATTATGCTAAATGATGAACTAATTATTTTCATCATGTGAATTTTCGGTACTAAAGTGCATGATTATTATTATTATTTAGCATATAGCCATGTTGCAATTACTGGCTATCTTTCCTATATTGAAATTTTGAGCGGAACTAATTTTAGAAAATGGAAAGAGTAGATTAGCATAATTTTAAGAGTTATGGATTTGGATTATGCTTTATGGTTGACGCGCCTGCTGCCCTTATGGCTGAAAGCTCTATTGAGCAAAAGGCGGGTTATGAAAAGTGGGAGGGTTCAAACTTTATATCCTTAATGATTATGAAAGGGTCCATTACGACTACTATTCACGAAGCCATTCCTGACTCAGATAATGCTAAGTTGTACGTTGTTCATATTGAAGAGTAGTTTCAGGGCTCTTCCAAGGCACATGCTACTAATCTCACCACTAAAATGGTTACGCTAAAGTACAGTGGATCCAGCGGTGTTCGTGAGCATATTTTACGGATGAATGATATGGCTTCTCAACTAAAAGGCTTGGACATGAAAATCTCTAAAGGTTTTCTCGTGCACTTTATTATGACTTCCCTTCCTGCGCAGTTTGGTCCTTTTAAGATCAACTATAATACGCAGGAAGAGAAGTGGAAGATGAGCGAGTTGATTTTCATGTGTGTCCAAGAAGAAGAGAGGCTAAAATCTGAACAACCTGATAGTGCCCAAGTTTCCATAATTGGTCCATCTAAAGGAAAAGGAAAGAAATTTGGCAAAGGTAGCATGCAAGGGAATAAGAGTGCTTCTGTAACCAAGACTGACAAGGCAAGCTTTTCTGGTCCCAATTGTCACTTTTGTAGAGCTAAAGGACATATGAAGAAAGAATGTCAGAAATTCAGAGAGTGGTTTGGAAAAGAAAGGTAATTTATCTAGTTGCGTTTGTTATGAGTCTAATACAATTGATGCTCATTTAAATATATGGTGGGTGGACACAAGTGCAACTCTTCACATAACTAATTCATTGCAAGGATTCCTTTATGTGAAGAAGCTAAACCAAGGAGACCGTAGTGTGCTAGGAAATGTAGAGAAAGCTCAAGTTGAAGCTGTACGAACTCTCCGTTTAGTTTTGGAGAGTTCCTTAAATTTGGATTTTGTTGATACTGTTTATGTTCCCAGTATGACTAGAAACCTTATTTCTGTTTCTAGACATGACGCTTATGGATATTTGTTTAAGTTTGAGAATAAAGGTTTCTCTCTTTTCCTTTACTCTAGAGTTATTGGTTCTGGTTTGTTGGAGGAAAACCTCTACAAACTACTTTTGAATACTTCTTTTACTGAATCCTTGAAAATAATGAACGTGAATGATATAGTTACTAAAACTTGTGGTAAGAGAAAACGAGCGAATGAAAATTTTGCTAAATTATGGCATGAATATCTAGGTCACATATCACAAGGCAAAATGGAACGCCTCATTAAGTATGAAATTATTCATTCTTTAGATTTCTCAGATTTTGAATCTTGTATTGAATGTATTAAAGGAAAATTTGTAAAAGGCAATAAACGTGGTGCCACTCGAAGTACGGGACTTTTAAAGGTTGTCAACACTGTTATTTGTGGACCTTTCCCTACACCGGGTATTGATGGTCATAGATATTTTATCACCTTTATTGATGACTATTCTCATTATGGATATATTTACCTCATTCATGAAAAATCTGACTCACTTGCAATGTTTAAGACTTACAAAAGCCGAAGTTGAAAATCAACTCGACCTAAAGATTAAAGTTGTAAGATCTGACAGAGGAGGAGAATATTATGGAAAATTCTTTGAAATGGGTCGTAGCCCTAGTCCTTTTTGCCTTGTATTTAGAAGAATGTGGCATCGTTGCTCAGTATGCAATGCCAGGTACACCCCAGCAGAATGGTGTAGCTGAATGGCGAAATCATACCCTCATGGATATGGTACGAAGTATGATATGCCAAAGCACTCTACCAGAGTTTTTGTGGGTTGAAGCATTTAAAACAACTGTAAGTCTGTGCCTAAAACACCTTTTGAATTGTGGACACAGAGGAAACCAAATTTAGAATATTTTCATGTGTGGGGCTGTTTAGCTGAAACAAAAGTCTACAATCCACCTACTAAGAAACTCGATCCCAAAACAATAAGTTGTCATTTTATAGGTTACCCTAAAAGGTTTAAGGGTTTCAGATTTTACTGTCCATCGCATACCACTAGAATTGTTGAAACTAGGCATGCATTATTTTTTGAAGATACTGAGTATAGTGGGAGTAGTACACCAAGAATAATAAACCTTGAAGAAATTCAGGATCATGTTTCTATTCCTGTTATCCAAAAGGTTAGTGTGCCATTACCTCATATAGAGGATAACGATGCACCCAAGGTAATACCTAATGATTCCCCCCCTCCCCCCCCCTATGGATCTCGCTTCAATTTCTGCTAATTAGCAACATCTTCGAAGGTCAGAAAGAGAGATGGACAGCCATCTCTGATGGCTATATTGTACATAGATGAGGCTAACTATAATCTAGGCATAAGAAATGATCCTACATCCTTTAAAGAAGCTATTATGAACGATCACTCAACTCAATGGCTTGAGGCCATGAAAGATGAGTTAGAGTCGATGAAAATAAATGAAGTTTGAGACCTTGTTGACTTGCCTGAAGGGGCCAAGGCTGTAGACTGTAAATGAGTCTATAAAATTAAGCTAGATCCTAAAGGTAATGTTGAAAGATACAAGGCTAGACTTGTCGCTAAAAGTTTCACTCAAATGGATGGGATAGATTATAATGAAACATTTTCTCATGTGTCAAAAAAGGGTTCCTTTCAAATAGTCATGGCTTTAGTAGCTCATTACGATTTAGAGTTGCATCAAATGGATGTAAAAATTGCATTTCTTAATGGTGACTTGCATGAAAATGTCTATATGACACAACCAGAAGAGTTTATGGCAAGGAACATATGAAATGTTTGTTGAAGAAATCCATATACGGATTAAAGCAAGCCTCTAAACAATGGTATCTTAAGTTCCATGATGTGATTAGTAAATTTGGCTTTAAAGAAAATGCAGTGGACCAATGTATATACCTAAAGATCAGTGGGAGTAAGTTTATCATTCTAGTTTTGTATGTAGATGATATCTTACTTGGTAGTAGTGATATGCATATGTTGCATGAGACCAAAAAATTATGTCTAAGAATTTTGATATGAAAGATCTTGGAGAGGCCTCTTATGTTATAGGCATTGAGATTTACCGAGATAGGTCTCGTGGAATATTGGGATTGTCCCAAAGAGCCTATATTGATAAGGTTCTGAAAAGGTTCAACATGCATAATGGTGCTCCCACTGTTGCCCCTGTTGTTAAGGGTGACAAATTTAGTTTGCTACAATGTCCTAGGAAACAACTGGAGCAAGAGAGATGGAGCGTATTCCCTATGCATCAGCAATAGGGAGTCTCGTGTATGCTCAAGTCTGTACTCGCCCAGATATAGCGTATGTAGTTGGCATGCTTGGACATTACCAAATAAACCCAGGAATTGGTCATTGAAAAGCAGCCAAGAAAGTCATGCGCTACTTACAGGGTACCAAGGATTTCATGCTTACTTATAGGAAGTAAGATAACCTTGAGGTTATTGGTTATTTTGGTTCCGATTATGTAGGGTGTGTAGACACCTTTAAGATTATTGATTAAGTACCTTGTTGTGAAAGATATAATTCAGAATCACATATTACCTATTCACCATATCAGTACTATCGCTATGTTAGCGGATTCCATGACGAAAGGCTAACCACCCAGTCTCTTTAGAGAACATGTTGCTAGCATGGGGTTGGTTGATAGCTTTTCCCTTTTTGATGATGGGATTTTGATTTGAGACATTTATTTCCGTGATCACCTTATGTTATAGATTATGGATATTATGATTATGGTTTGTTAGTTGTTACTTCTCGTTAAAAGTGCACATTGAAGTATTCTGAAACAAACACTCATGTAAGGATCACATGAACTCATTTATATTGTTATCTATTTTGGAACGATGCAGTTCATATCTATTAAGCTATTTAACTGTCATATTTGGCAAAAGTTCTGAGATTGTAACCGGAGAACGGTTTTGTGGCATTGAGAGACATAGATACCATCTTCGATTCATTTTAATATTTTTGTTAAATTTGGCCTAACATACGGGATGTTTTGTTCAATTTTGCTATGTCAAAACTTATTATGTTAACATAAGTATAACCCTTGGCCAAGTGGGAGAATGTTGGATTTGATCGGTCCAATCCAATTAGGTGGCCTAACGGGTTATACTATTGTTGACTATTTATTTGACTTGGACATTAATTAATTAAATTCGCTAAATAACATTATGGGCCTATTTAATTTAGCATCCAATACACTAATGATATATTGTGTATAAAAGTCTTATAGTTATGAATACCGTACCGGAATGCGTACCGTTTTTCTTATAAAATGGTACATACCGGTACCATCTCGGTACCGTCTCAAAATTTTCATCAATAATATACATTTGTAATATTCATTCATTGGCTAACTAGCAAAATATACATTTTTGTTTTACTAACAGCTTCTCTAGAATAAATTGTTTGTCCTATAGAACTTGAATTACGTTAATTTTCAAATAAACTAAATAGCTTATTCAATTGAATTACCTCCTCTAGGATTATCCCCATTTTCAACGATCTCACTCGCAAATTCTTGTGTAAGAATATATTATTTGTTCAATAATAATGTCTTCGGGTTCAAGAATAAGATGTTTTTGTGTATACATGTTTGTGTGTGCTCGCGCACATGTGTGTAAAGCAGTACATCATATAGATGAAAGAATGTGATCAAAGCTTCCAAGTATAAAGTAAATCAAAACTAAGTGAATATTATGAGCAAGAAGTTACAGAAGCTTTGATTGATATAAAAGAACTGAGAGTGTTTTTCTATTTAGTCTCTATATAGTCAATTTACAAATTTTCTAACAAAATTTATTACCGTTATATATTTTTAAGGAACCGGTACAAAACATAATATATCTGCCTTACGTAGTTCTTGGCCGATGTCACCTGTGCCGGCCGGTACAACCGGTACAGAGCGGTACTTTGACTGGTACAAAATGTAAGGGGTACCGTACCAGTAGAAGGCAAAAACGGTACGTACCAACCGGTACGGCTGGTACCGGTACGGTATTGATAACTATGCTTAACTTTGATGGACCGTTGAAATTTGACAAGCTTTAGGGTTGATCATACTACTCTCTCTATATAAATATCTATTTTTGTTGAAAGTTAGGGCATCATAATGTTTGGCCACTCTTTTGCCTCCTAGACTAAAGAAAAAATACACTACTTTATTCCATCATCAAGAATAGAGAAGAGTAATGAAGATCAATACCAAAGGGGATACGTTCGCTTCCGCATCTTGGTTTTCTTTCATCATCAGAATAAAGTTCTTGTTAATCTATGGCTTCCTTCGATTCCGGTGAGTTCGAAACCCTATTGTTCTTATATTTATGCTATTGTAAGATTCTAATGGTCTTGATTATGGGGTCAAGATGAATGAAATAATTCTAACATATGGAATGAAATAATTCACATCGACTAGACATAGAGTTTGAGATTGCTTCTTATAGCTGGTGGGTTCTTCCTCTTCTTGACCATGCTTTCGAGTTGGATAATGTTATCTCAGCAACTGAGGAAACTTGATTTTCTTTTTCTATTTGAATGGTTGGAAATCTACGGTGTTTTGTATCTATTGCACATGGTGTGCTTGATAATTTTCTAAAGTGTAAGCTGATTTATTACAATGAAGAGTAGAACGTGAATATATTCTTCTTGTGACGCTTGCTGCAGTACCATTGATAGTTTCAGTGTGATCTGCATATGAAATTTACAAAGCAATCGCTTAGGTGAAAACCAAAACTCATTTTTTTAGTTTTCTTGGTTCACTGCAAAAGTTGCACTAAAAAGCTATATTTCAAGTTTTTAGGAATATTTTACTGTTTAGGGCACACAAGGCTCTGTTTGGACAAAAAGCGCTAATTTGGTCACACCAAATATTTATATAAGTAAGTTTATCTAGACTGTATAAAAAAGCATGTGAATGGTGTTAAATGACAGATTTTCCCCCCATGTTGTTGCTAAAAATATGCTCCGTGTACGTTCCGGAACCCGAGCTGGACCGATGACCTGCAAGACAGAAAATGAGTGACCGCCGGGTGGAGTTCCCGACAGAGAATTCTCCAATGCTTAAGTCAGAGCGTAGCTACAGGATATCAACTCTGAAAAAGCATTAAAGACTGTGTCTTTGTGTGTGTAATTGTCCCATACCTGGAGGGGTAGACCCCTTTATATAGCTGTAGGAGAAGACTCCTACTAGGACTGGGCCGTGGGCCAATATGTTAGGATCGTGTTAGGATCCTCGAGGAACACGTTACGATCTCTGAGGAATCTTTTAGAATTCTGACAAAATTCCGTCGCTAAACATTTGTCATTTAAGACTTTAGCGACGGAATTCTCGTCGCTAAAAGTTGTTCATTTAAAATTAGTTAGACTTTTAGCAACGGAATCTAGTCCGTTGCTAAACGTCAAACTAATTTTAAAAAAAATTTAATATCTAAACATGTAATCACAATCCAACAATTAAATTTATACAAAATTCAGGAGGGCACGGGAGCGGGGTACATTAATAGAGTAGGGGAAGGGAGTACAAGTCGGGGGGGCGGGGGGGGGGGGGAGGGCATGCAGGGGAGCGGGATACAAAGAGCTAGGAAGGGAAGGGCTGATCAGGGTTCGGGGTGTCCCGGATCTGATGGGTCTTGCTAATCGTCCTCGTCCATGGGGGCACTGTGATCTAGATTCGGCTCAACATGTCCAGCAGCAGTGCCCTGCATGTAAAGGCACGGACGCATTAATCTCGATAGCAATTGTACAGTGTTCACTAATTAAACGTATATAGTGGTTATACCTGATTATGCACTGTGATTCTCCTATAAACCTCCGCAACAATGTGATGGACCTCGTCCTCATGTAACGACAAGCGCTCTACGGTCGGTGTCTGCATCTACAAAGATACAGCGAGGGGTGGAGATGCTCCTATCACGGCACGTGCAGTCATACCGGGGAGGCCGAGTACGCGGCCTAATTAAAACGGATTAACCCTAATTTAATCTCTAATTAGCTCTAATCACCGCTGATTAACCTAATTAAACCCTGATTGTCCTGATAAATCGTAAACAAACCCTAATTAAACCCAATTAGGGTAATTAACTGTAATATATTCTAAATAGGCTCAATTAGTCCGAATTAGCCCGAATTAATTCCTGAATAATACTAATTGAGTTTAATTAAACGCAATTAACTGTAATCAACCCTAAATAGCTCGAATTATTCTAATTGCCCCTAATTAACGCATTGACTTGGCATGTTCACCTTAATTAGTTATTATCTATTTAGGTTCGGTACAAAATCATTTGGTTATAGTGAACTTGAGCAGAGAAAATCATCATTACTAAATCCTTTAATAATTCAACAAGTCACAGCCACTACAAGAAAACAGACTTTTAGCGACGGGGAAATCCGTCGCTAAAAGCCCAAACTCCGTCGCTAAAGGTATTAGCGACGGATTAACCGTCGCTAAAAATCCCTCGTATAAAAGCCCGTCACTAATAGTTTAGCGACGGAATTTTTAAATCCGTCGCTAAATATGTGATTTTTACCAACGGATTTATTTTTCATTAGAGACGGAATATCCGTCGCTAATTATATTTTTAGAATTTTAATTTATTTTCTTTTTTGTCCAATTAGCGACGGATTAAATATTTAGCGACGGAATATTCCGTCGCTAAATAAGCTTTTTAGCGACGGAATATTCCGTCGCTAAATAACTGATTGAAAGGAATACTTTAGCGACGGAATAAATCCGTCGCCAAAAGTCAATTTTTTTTTAAATTTTTTTTTATTTTTCAATTACCTAAACCTGTACAGAAATACAATTCTCAACAACAACGCGCAATAAGCGAAATACAGAAAGAAATATATATAATCAATTATAAAAAATATTTATTATAAAAGAAACTAATACATGTACAAGCCGGGAACCGGAGATAGCCGGTTAGGAGAGGGGAGAAGAGTACAACTCGGGCGCGGGGGGGGGGGGGAAGCTAGGAACGGGCACGGGAAGGGGCTCATCAGGGGTTCCCGAGTCCCGGATCTGGATCCTGCTGAACCGGGGCCGGGGCGGCTGGTCCAGCAGTGCCCTGCTCCCTTATTATCTGGCACACCACTGTAGCAATGCGCTCGATATCCTCCTCGTGCAACTGAGGCCGAGGAGCCGGTGTCTGTGGAGGGGCAGCAGGGGGTGAGGACGCTCCTATCACGGCACGAGGAGTCGTGCTAGGCAGGCCGCGTATGCGGCCTTTCGGCCGATTCACGACCTCCGGCGTATCCAGCCATCGCTTCAACCCCCCAGTACTCGCAGCCGTACTAGTGGACGCTGATGGCTGTCCGGACTGCTGCTCGGACCCCCTTAGCTGTTCATACGAGGCCTGCAAAAATAGTGGTTTAACGATATGTTATGGCATTAATTAACGAAACAGACATCGAGGATAAAAAGAAACAGATTAACTTAAATAAATTGACTCACATCGATCCGCCGGGCAATATCTGAAATATAGTCGCCCGCCTGGTGCGTCTCGTCCTTGTCCTTCTTCCGCACGTGCGTCTGAGTATAGGTCAGAGCTATGACCTCATCCTCCTCTAGATCTGGGTGCTCGACCGCGTTCATGTGTCGGACGATGTCGTGTGGCACCGACCCCCCCGTGTGCGTCGGATCTCTGTTCTGTCTGTTCTCAGCCGCGCTCTTACTCTTGGCGTCCCAACCTAGATCCGCAGCCCACCGATCTATCATCTCCCCCCATACACGGTGAGATATCCAATGTGGGGGATATTTCGTCATGTCCGTCATCGGGGCACCCGCGGGCAGCGCCTTCTTCGCCCGGTCCCGTGCATCGTGGAGCCATCGGCGGTAATTCTTGCCGATGTAGGCAAAGAAAGCCTGCTGCCCCAGTCCCTGCTGCTCAGGCGTATCAAACGTGAACCCCTCCTGTAATGCATTCAATAACACAAATTAACAACATAAAACAAACTGTAATTTAACATTTACTAACGCTGAAAAAAATACTTCACCGTACCAGCCACTCCTCCCATAGGGCCTCCCTCGCAGCGGCATCCCAGTCCTTCCAGTACAGGCGTGGCTCGAAGAATCGGCCCTTCACAAGAACGCCGATCTTCGTCCTCGCCATATTCTCCAGGATCCTGCCAAAGAAGTAATTAAATTAATTAATACAGTTCAAATATAAATTAACACCCAAAAATTTTAAACATAAGGCATGAGGTGATATTTTTAGTACTTACAGGCCCTCCTGCGTGAGCGTAACTCTCTGTTTACGCTGGGGGTCGATGCGTACCCCGCGTGTCGGACCACGGCCTCGTCGAGCTCCTACAAAACACAGACATTAATACACTTCAAATATAAGGCTAGCGAAAATGTAGGAAACACCGTTATCAACTATACCTGAGGTAGAACCCACGGAAGACGGCTGGGGCGACGGCGATGGCTGGGGCGACGGTGACGGCGACAGCTGGGGCTGGGCACCCGATGGCTGTCCGCGATCACTCTGTGCCTCGTCATCAGTAGGCAATGACGAGGTGGGAGTAACCGGGGAGGAAGCAGCTCGGCGTCCAGCCCGGCCACGAATAGCCCGTATCCTATCCATATCTGACTTCATATAGATTATATACAAAGACATTAACACGTGAAAAACAATAATTTAGGCATAAATCATCATCGGCACTATATATATATATATATATATATATATGAACGGATGTGCAAAAACACATCAATAAACACCAAGTTCTAAAATGTTACTACATTTTTCCCGTGATGTTACAACATTACAAGTCAATCATTTTCAGTTTGCGAATCATCTTCATCACTATCCTCGTCGCCCTCTTCTTCGTGGGACTCGTCGTCCTCTTCATCTTCTAATTCATCCTCTTCATCAGTAGACTCGGTCACATCATCTCCAACACTTTCAACATCTTCCGCGTCATCATCTACGACTTCTTCTCCCACAAGAAGTGTTGTTGGAAGAGGAAGATCGTCCTCCTCGTTGTTGACCTCAACAGGGAACAAGACACGTGGTTGGTCGGCTTGAAAGGAGTCTAGCTCACTGTCATATGTCACGGGCAATTTCTTGGACTTGATAGTTGTATACCAATGAGATTTGGGATTGGCGACGTCCTCCGCGTAAAAGACTTGTACAGCTTGACTAGCAAACACAAAGGGCTCGTCTGATGCAAGTCTTGACTTGACATTGACATCTACAATCCCTTGAGAGCTAACACGGATTCCTCTGCTGCATGTGACATCGAACCACGTACACTTGAACATTACCAGGCGGTTTTGGGAACCCAGATATGTTAGCTCAACAATCTCATCTAGCTCTCCGTAAAAATCCATGCAATTCTCGGCATAACAGTCGCCGTTGACCAAGACTCCACTGTTTTGGGTTTGTTTTGTTCGGTCATCATCTTTTACGTTAAACCTAAACCCGTTGATGATATAGCCTCCGTAACAGGATGTTTGTTTGTTAGGGCCTTCGGCTAGTAATTTCAAGCAGGAGGCCACTGGTCTATCCATTGACTGAACCTATTGTAGATGACGGTAAAAATTAAGGATAAATCAGTATACTAATTGGCCACAGAACTGTATATAACACATAATATAATTTCGTTAAATAATCTTACACGGATTTTGAACCACTGTACAAATTGTGATTTCCGATGAGATTCAAGTCCAGCGGGATCAGTGATTAAAGATTCCGCATCGAACTCACTGCAAACCAATATGCATTTAACTCGCTTAACACACACTTTCAATTATGTACAGCAATGTAAGTGAATTAAGACTTTAACTTACTCAACGAATGCCGAAACTTCATCGCAATTTAGAAGGGCATATATTGTTGCAGCACTGTACTCTTCATCTGTTAGCCATCGAGTATACGTTCGGCCGAACGGACTACCTGACTGCTTGAATATTGACAATTGCCCTTCCAAATTTGTGCTTGCTCCGGGATCATTTCGGCCTAGTTGATTTAACCTTGTACCAACATCCGAACCGAAATATTGACTACAAAAGTTTACAAGTTCTTCCATTACGTAAGCCTCCGCAATTGAGCCCTCAACCCGAGCCTTATTACAGACTTTTTTCTTTAAATGGAACATGAACCTAGAAGTTTAGGGAATCGAGTTAGGTGGAATATCAATGATAACAGATGTCGCATTAAGTGTAAACGAACAACTGTAACAATTTAAGGATTACCTCTCGAAGGGATACATCCACCGATATTGCACGGGTCCACCCATCTTAGCTTCATATGCCAAGTGAACAGGCAGATGCTCCATTGAATCAAAGAACGAAGGTGGGAAGATTTTCTCCAGCTTGCAAATCGTCACCACAATGTTCTTCTCAAGCACTTCCATGTTACTCACCCGGATCGTAGAAGAGCATATATCTCGAAAGAAATGAGATAATTCAGTCAAAGTCTCGCAAACAACCCGTGGCAACAGTCCCCGGAAGGCAATAGGAATGAATCTCTCCATGAATACGTGGCAGTCGTGACTCTTCATCCCTTGGAACTTGCATTCCGATACATTGCAACAACGAGATATGTTGGACGCAAACCCATCCGGAAGCTTCAAATTCTTAACCCACTGACAGACCTTCTCCACTTGTTTCTTGTCTAGACAGTAAGGTGCTTTCGGAAGTATGGTCCTCCCACTGACTGTCCGAGGATGCAATTCACGGCGTACACCCAACTGTTGTAGATCCCTTCTCGCTTTAAGGTGATCTTTCGATTTGCCCTTGAAATTCATCACTGTGTTGAACACATTATCAAAAACGTTCTTCTCAATATGCATCACATCCATGTTGTTTCGGATAACGAGCGTCCTCCAGTAGGCTAACTCCCAGAAGATACAAAATTTTCTCCAGTTGTGCTCTTTCCCGAACCCTGCAATCTTCTGATCCGGCACACCCTTACCGTGTGGTATGTCAGTATCAAGTGCCTCCAGGTGTGAGAGTACTTCTTCACCAGATGGGTAGTCCAGTGTGACAACCTCACGCTCGATTGTCCCGTCAAATTTATCCTTCTGCCTACGAAACTGATGGCCCGGTGGCAAAAGCTTACGGTGACATCCGAACCACGAGGCCTTTCCGCCGTGCTTTAACGTATGACCGGGGTTCACGCCCATACAAGCAGGGCATGCTAGCTTCCCATGTGTGCTCCAGCCACACGTCATTCCCAATGCGGGGAAATCATGTATAGTCCACATCAAAGCAGCCCTCATCTGAAAATTTTGTTTAAGGGATGCATCATATGTTTCGACTCCATGATTCCATAATTGTTTTAACTCATCAATCAACGGCCTTAAATACACATCTATGTCCTTACCGGGACTCTTCGGCCCCGGAATAAGCAACGACAAGAACATATACGGCTTCTTCATGCACATGCCTGGTGGAAGGTTGTAAGGGACAATAATAACAGGCCAACAGGAGTAAGGCGTGGTAGACTGACCGAAAGGGTTGAACCCATCGGTTGCCAGACCAAGTCTAACATTCCGAACTTCCTGAGCAAAGACTGGATGCCTGCGGTCAAACTCCTTCCACGCCTCTCCATCAGCTGGGTGTGTCAGCACATCGGCATCGTTGCTGCGAGTCTCACGGTGAGCCCTCATATGTTCAGCCGTACTGGAGGAGTAGTACATTCTCTGAAGCCGTGGTGTGACCGGGAAATATCGCAATATCTTCCATGCAATGTTTTTCTTCTTCCCTTTGTCCGGTTTGTACCTCGAATGATCACACACTGGACATAATGACAAATCCTTATTCTCTTTCCAGAATAATACACAATCGTTATTGCACGCATCTATCCGGTCGTAGCTCAACCCAAGTTTCCTCATCATCTTCTTCGCGTCATAGTACGACGGCGGTAGCTTTTCACTTTCGGGCAGTATTTCTTTGATGAAGGTAACAAACTCGTTAAAACCTTTCTCACTCAGCCCGTGGTCTGATTTCAACTGTAATAACCTACTAACCGCAGACAGCCGTGTGTGTTTCGGAGCTCCATCCCACAGCGGCTCTTCCGCAGCTCTCAACAACTCATAAAACTGATGAGCCCCCTCGTTCGGCGGTTGTGGCCTGTCGTTACCCCAGTCAACATTAGCATGCCCAGCATCCATAATCATATCTCGGAAATCATATCGTGCCTCCTCCCTAACTTCAGTTTGACTAGCCAGGTTGGACGACAATACTATCGTTTCCCCGTGCTGCGTCCACCTTGTGTATCCACCCATAAAACCGTACCGACGAAGATGCCATTTTACTTCAATTCTTTTTCTCCAGTGCAACAACTCACATCTACCGCACGGGCACCTTATCTTATCAAGGTCAACATGTGCAGGATGCGCATAAGCGAAGTCGAGAAATTCGTCAACGCGACACTCAAAATCTTCAGCATTCTTCCTTTTCATCCAACTTCGATCGACTGACATGACGACTGAATTATCGTACTGTATACCACCTTCAATAATGACCAGTGATTAAGCATTGCCGATGTAAATATCAATGCATGAATGTTACAACACGTCTACATATTTCCCCTCCACTCTTGAACAGGTAGTGGTCCTATCCCATTCAGAAAAGCACATGTTTATAAAACAGTGAATAACTCATGCTTAGTCCGATGTCTGTGGAAAATTCGGCAGCACCTCCCCGCATTTCTCCAAGTACACCACATCGATTAGGTGTTCTAACATTCATCTAACCTTGCTCAGGAAGGTTTGACGGATGTTAGAACACCAGATCTGTATGCACCCGGAGAAACACACGAGAACGTGTACCAAATATCCACGACATAGAACATAAAGCATGAGTCAAAATACTGTTTTATAAACAATTAGCTTTTCCAAACTGTCCAAACTGGACATCCAAAGGCTCATTACAAGGCATTACTTTGTAATGAGTACCTTTGAACGGGAACTAAGGGTTTTTATGCATGCATGTGTTCAGAAATTGATAAGATATGCAAGAATCTTTCCGAAATATCAAAACTGCAGAATGATCGTTGCATATGTTATCAATTCCACATTAAATAGAACTCGTTGGCAACGAGTTGAACCATCTCGTTGCCAATGGACTTCTCAAAACAACAATTAATATAAAGAAGGCAGGGTTTGTAAACAACGAGTAATTGAACCATCTCTGGGCAATATGGAGTAATTATGGGATGTACAAGGGCTAATTAGGGCTAATTGGGTTATTAGGGAACAAGACACGATTATTAATTATAGCTGATTAGAGTTGATTAGGACTAATCAGGGTTATTTAGTCCTAATTAGGGTTTAATTGTGCCGAGTAGTGATGATTAGTCCTAATTAGGGCTAATTGGGCTTAATTGGGTTATGTTAGGGCTAATTAATGTTAATGAGGGATAGTTTCGGATGATTATAGCTGACTAGGGTTGATTAGGACTAATTAGAGTTATGTAGTCCTAATTAGGGTTTAATTGTGCCGAGTAGTGCTGATTAGTCCTAATTAGGGCTAATTAGGCTTAATTGGGTTATGTTAGGGCTAATTAATGTTAATGAGGGCTAGTTTCAGATAATTATAGCTGACTAGGGTTGATTAGGACTAATTAGAGTTATGACTTCCTAATTAGGGTTTAATTGTGCCGAGTAGTGCTGATTAGTCCTAATTAGGGCTAATTAGGCTTAATTGGGTTATGTTAGGGCTAATTAATGTTAATGAGGGCTAGTTTCGGATAATTATAGCTAATTAGGGTTGAGTAGGACTAATTAGGGTTATTTAGTCCTAATTAGGGTTTTAATGGTGCCGAGTCGTGTTGATTAGTTCTAACTAGCGCTAATTAGGCGTAATTGGGTTATGTTAGTGCAAATTATGACTACTTAGGCTAACTACAATCAATACGCGCATAATTGGGTTCATTTGGGCTAATTTGAGGTAATTACAGCTAATTTGAATTTCATCAGGTTCTTAGGGTTAATTAAAACTAATTAGGCTCATTAGAGCTAATTAGGGTTAATTGATTTACTAAAATATTGTTAATCAGGACTAATTAGGGCTAATTATAGCCAGCGCTGGAGCCACGATTAGATTCCAGGGGGTGCATGCTAAAAATGTCGCATTAACCTAACTAACCTAAATTTAATGCACATTCAACAACCTCAATTCCGACACCTCATATAGGGTGTCGATATGGTGTCCGATACGTGTCTGACACCTGGGACACGTGTCAGACACATACCGACACGTGTTTGACACATACCGACACGTGTCCAACGCCTTTGGACACGTGTCCGACGCCTCTGGACACGTGTCTGACGCCTTCGGACACGTGTCCGATGCCCAGCGACACGCACCTCCAGACACATCGGCATACGTTAATTTGTTTTCTAAATGTCGGACACCGTCGATCAGACGTGGTGTCCGTGTCTGCGCTAACTAACAGGTATCTCAATTCTCAAATGCTCAATGCAATAAAAATTAACAAAAATCACACATTCAATCCAATTGGGTCCCATCCTCCGTCAATAATCTCAATATCTCAAATGCTCTGCACAATAACAATCTAAAATCATCAATTAACAACCTAAAATCATCAATTAATAATCGCAATTACTTCAAATGCACAGCTAATAACCTAAAATCATCGATCAATAATCACAATTCTAAAACGC
>JAVXUO010002507.1:0-199103 GCA_033065855.1 Escallonia rubra
TACAACTACTACACCGTCAAAATTTATCTATGTTCACCGATTCCGGGATTTTGTCTCGACACGACGATTGCCTTATATCCGCTCTAGTTGAACGATGGAGGAGCGAGACGAACTCATTTCACTTCCGGTTTGGTGAAATGACGATTACATTAGAGGACGTCGGATTTATACTTGGAATCCCATGTCACGGCAAACCCATTACTTTGAGCAAAACGTCTGCATCCATAAAGAATATGGCTAGGCAGTATTTTTCGGGCATTCCGAAAGAAGCTCTCACAACAAACGACATCAAACTTAAATGGCTGAGAGAGCAGTACGGTGAGCTACCGGATGAATACACTCATCATGATTTCGTGACGTATACGAAGGCATTCCTTCTGTATATTATTGGAGCTATATTACTTCCGACGCATTCAAAAAACACGGTGCATCCGAAGTATATGGTGTTCTTGGAGGATCTTGAGGAGGTATACTCGTATTCGTGGGGTTCAGCTGTTCTTGCGCACCTATATCGAGCACTGCATAAGGCTACGAGATTGGATGCCAAGTCTATTGCCGCCTGCCTGACTCTATTACAGGTATGAGCATTTATATTCTTGTTTTGACGTGTCAAAATATTCGTGATTAATTACTAATTCCATATAATGTTTGCATTCACAGGTTTGGTCTTACGAGAGGCTACCCACGGGTCGTCCACAACCGCGGGAATATTCCGATGAGACGTGGCCTAGGGTGTGGGCCTGGGGGCCGGAGACCAACCGGAAGAGACGGGTAAACCCTCACAACCATCTACAGTTCTATCGGGGGGAACTAGATATGCTGGATGCACCCCAGGTGACATGGCAGCCATATGGAAGGTGATGCATCGGTTAGATGAGTGGTATTGGCAACTTCCGGTATCGTACGTGCTGGCATGTTTGGTTCGGGTGCCGCTTATTCAATTCGAAGTATGTGAGTTTCAGATGCCCGATCGAGCTATGAGGCAAGCTGGCTGTCTACAAGGGATACCAAAACCCGCTGTAGACATGCGGCCATACAGGAGTCGTCAGCTTCCGAAACTCGAGGTGCCTGATGCCTTGAATTTGTTGAGCGACGAGGTGGAACAGTGGAATACTTGGCAAGAAACGTACGGTAGCCTTGTATCGCTCAAGGCCGACGTCATCAGTATCGAGGACTACCTTAAATGGTTTCTCAACGTGACGCGCACGAGGGTAAATCGCCCTTCCCGGGTGAGGTAGCCATCGTATGCGCCACGTGAGGTCTATGACCAGTTTTGGGCATTGACCATTGTAAGTCATGTTACTGTTGTTTCAATTTTTATTTGCGCACCTTATCGACCATGCCTGAAATGACGGTGATTTTTCTATGCATGTGTTTTTAGGTTGACCAGGGCACTGAGGTGTTCAAGCAGCTTGAGCAGTTTGACTGGTACGTTGCGCATGCTCCTGACAGTCTCAAGAGCTCCATTGAGAGGTACAAGACTAATCTTCATAACTTCGGTGTTGCGTACCGGGGTTACCGAGGGGAGCCGTCTAGTCGCTTGCCTCCTGACGCGTACGACTCCCAGCCCCAGAGTCAGGTGTGGGAGCCGTCTAGTCGCTTGCCTTCTGACGTGTCTTTACCCCAGAGGGAATTCTGGGAGACGTATAGTCACTTGCCTCCTGACGCGTACGACTCTCAACGCCAGAGTCAGATGACCCAAGTAGGAATCCAGGGCTCGCGCCCAAGCATCCGGTCGGACAAAGGACAAGCGACGAAGCCATTGAGGCCGGACAAGCGGGGTTGGATCGACCGACACTACTTTTGGCATGAGCCTGTCGATTCAACAGACTTTCTTCTTGCGACATCCCTAGGTCATGGGGATATGAGAACGTTGGCGCCGGAGACAAATATTTCAAATTTTATCATGAACGTTTATGTAGATCTGCTCCGGATTAGAGAGCAATAGTATAACCGTTCTGAAGATTTGAAGCTTAACATCTATCCCACTTATTTTGTGGAATTAACGGTGAGGGAATTCATAGAATGGAGGAGGCGAGGGGCAGGCAGGGGTAAGTGGAAACCAGCTGGAAATGTGTTAGGCATGTTGAACTCAGACAATCAATGTCACGCTGTTGATGCGAACCTTATCATGATACCTTGTCATCATGCAAACCACTGGTTCCTATTAGTTCTCCATCCAGCGAACAGAACGGTTCAAATATACGATAGCCTAAGGGAGGAAGAGCCTGGACAGCTGCTGGCACAGATGTACAGCGAGTACATCACTTTAGTGGTTAGTTTTTATTTTTTGCCCTTGGCTCATAGTATATTTTTCTTGTTACATAGGCTTTATGACCTTTTTTATTGTTGGATGCAGACTACTGTCTCGCTAGCGTGCGAAGATAATTCAGGGGAGCCTTGGACGGTCGTGATGATAAATGACCGACCAAAGCAATATAACAGTAACGATTGCGGGATTTACGTCCTCAAGTAGATGGACTACATTGCTCGCTCGGAGGTGCTCAAATATACGTCGTGGACTAGGAATGATGCCTTGACGTTTAGGTATAGGATAGCCTGAGAGCTGAAAAAGAATGAAGCTAGACGCCTTCATTACCATTATCTTAACTAGCGTGTGTAAGGTACAATGAGCGAAGAGCACTGCACAAAAAAGAAATGTACATAATTTTTCGCAAGCTATGAATTTGAGGCTAAAGTGTGCGCGAATAGACTTTCATAGGAAAATTCAAAAAAATTACGTGTCTCGTTTTTCACCGAAATTCATAGAAATGGGCTAACTAGCGTGCCTGAGGTGCAACGAGCAAAAAAAAAGTGACAAAAAAAATTACAACATTTCTCGCAGGTTACACATTGGGCGCTAAAGTGTGCCCGAATAGGCCCTTCATAGGGAAACCTCAAAAAATAATTTTTTTCGTTTTTCGCCGAAATTCATAGAAATGGGCTAACTAGCGTGCCTGAGGTGCAACGAGCGAAAAAACAAATGACAACATTTCTCGCAGGCTACGCATTAGGCGCTAAAGTGTGCCCGAATAGGCCCTTCATAGGGAAACCTCAAAAAATAATTTGTCTCGTTTTTCGCCGAAATTCATAGAAATGGGCTAACTAGCGTGCCTGAGGTGCAACGAGCGAAAAAAAAAGTGACAAAAAATTACAACATTTCTCGCAGGCTACGCATTGGGCGCTAAAGTGTGCCCGAATAGGCCCTTCATAGGAAAACCTCAAAAAATAATTTGTCTCGTTTTTCGCCAAAATTCATAGAAATGGGCTAACTAGCGTGCCTGAGGTGCAACGAGCGAAAAAAAAGTGACAAAAAAAATTACAACATTTCTCGCAGGCTACGCATTGGGCGCTAAAGTGTGCCCGAATAGGCCCTTCATAGGGAAACCTTAAAAAATAATTTGTCTCGTTTTTTGCCGAAATTTATAGAAATGGGCTAACTAGCGTGCCTGAGGTGCAACGAGCGAAAAAAAAAGTGACTTAAAACAATTATAACATTTTGCGCAAACAAAGCATTGGGCGCTAAAGTGTGCCCGAATAGGCCCTTCCAAAAATATCAATAATCCACAAACCAAATCACAACTTAAAGATTTCACAAACCAAATCACAGATATAAACATTATAAAAGTTCAATTTATACAACTGAATCATTAACCCTAACACTCCTCGTCATCATCGTCCTCCTCGACCATACTACCAGGTTCGATACCTAGCACTTTATAATGATTTCTCTTGTCATGATCAGTCATCTTATTACACAACGCACACTTTCGCAATTTTTTTGACCAATTGCTTCTTCAATCGGATTCTTCATACGTGTTGCTTGTTTTCGCCCTTTTGTTTGAGAAATAATTGGATCAAATATGTCGTCTTCCTCACCTTGCAGGCTAGTGCTCTCAATGACTGGCTGTGAAGCTCGATTGAATCTACCGGCTAGAGTCGCCCGGGGGACTGCTGCTGGTAATGCCATCCTAAACTGTGCATGCTTAGCCTTATCCCGTGCGGCTGCTTCAACTTGATACCTGTACCCATCAAATGTTGACGCTGCATCCATTGATAAACCGTGCATGATGTTACAAAGGTGATTATATCGCAGCGTCTCAGATTGCTCGAAATCGACTGAAACATTGGGCACGTAAGGAATGTGACCGTGGACTCTATTGGCTTCCTTCGTCCACCGATCCAAGATATACTCTGGAGGGATTTCACGAGCATTCTTGGTGCTAAAATACCTCAAAGCGTGTCGACAGAGTATACCTTTATGCTCAAACAGTTGACAGTTGCAATTAACAAACCCGGTGTCCATACAAACGGCTAAGGTAAAATGTCTTCTGTTCCTCGGAGCCGACGAAGAGCACGGATTGGCGAAATTCGTCACATTTGTCAAAGCATAAACCTTGAGGTCCCTGGTGGAATACTCGTGCAAATTTGTCATGCTATATTGATTCGACTTTAGTAGTTCCTCTTGAAACTGTCTAAACATTTCCTTGGTATAGACTTGAGCCGCATGAGCCTCCAAAGGTGAAAAAACTAATATGGCTCTTCTCTGTAAACTGTAGCCGCGTCGGCTTTTCTCTCAAGGTAAAATTGCATGTCAAGGGCTTTCTGCATCTCTAGTACGAACTCTGTTATACTAGAAGACTGGCCTACGTACCCATCAAAGAATGAATTCATACCTTCGCTTCTCGAGGTCGTAGTCATTCCGGCTGCAAAAAACTTCTTGGTGTAGGCACCGACCCACTGTGTCTTGATCGCATACAACGATTGTAACCATTCATGATTGTACAAAGAGTAGTCATCCATTAACTTGGCCCACCTCTCCTCGAACACGTCTACCGTCAACGATTTCTTCACACATGTATTAAAGTCAGTCTTGAATGTCGGATGGTGGGCATATACATTGTGAAGCCGTTCGGGATATTTGTTGCTGATGTGCCATGTGCACAGGCCATGGTGAGTATCTGGCAGGACCCTAGCGATTGCATTTTTCATTGCCAGATCTTGGTCGGTGATGATGGTCTTTGGAGGAATATGATACATTGCTTTAAGCCACGTTTCAAATAACCAGGCAAATGACTCCTCCGTCTCATCCCTAAGCAGGGCAAAGCCAAACAAGATTGACTGATAGTGGTGGTTCACCCCGGTGAACGGAGCAAAAGGCATAGAGTACTTATTTGTGCGGTATGTGGTGTCAAACGTCACAACATCCCCAAAAATTTGGTAAGCAGCTCTAGAACGGGCATCCGCCCAAAATATAGTACTAATGTGGTTCTCGTCATCCAGTTGGAGACTGTAGAAAAAGCCAGAATTCTCACTCTGAAGGCTCCTGAAGAGATCAAGTGTAGCTTGAGAATCAGTCTTCCCGAAAGATTCTCTCCTCTGAACACGAAGTTCATTTCGAACTTCGTTGAAACTCAACTTGTCAATCCCCCCAGCCTGGCTTGAGAGAACCCCCATCATTCTAGAAGGTGGAATTTTAGCCTCGGCCATTGTAAATATCAGTTCCCTGTGTGCCACGCTTATTTGTCGGTGCTGATGAATTTGACCAATCTTATTAGGGGTCATCAACTGATGATTATGGCTCAAATCGAATCCCGTCACAACCCATTGGTTTTCAATTTTTCGGTGTACAGCATACACATGGGCCTTGCAGCCGGTACCCGGAAATATGTCCCGTTTTCGTTGTCTTGATGGCCCTTCGTCACTGATCCGAACAACCGGGGGTACATGCAGTGCTCCCCTATGACACTCAAATAGTCTTCCACAAATTTGATCTGTATTCGCCCGTTTTCTAGTCGTTTTAATTCTAATACCAAAACCTATCATTTTCGAATATGCTCTATAGTATGCTTCAACTTCGTCCAGTCTTTGAAAAACTTGACCCAAGTAAGGTGGATCAGAATCTTCACAAAAATTATTTCCTCCAGTTGCATCCATATTTATACTGAAATCTAAAAAATAAAAATTATATCATTCTCAACAAGTCATAGAATTAAATAAAAGAAAAATAAAAATTATTTAAAAGTCATTCGGAAAATATATGTAATGCAAAATTACCAAAATAGCCCCCGATGAGCGGCAAATTACCGAAATGCTCCCGTGGGTTCATTATCACCCTAACACCCGCAATCAGCTTCAAAACAACATTTTAGGTGTTTTAATTATACTTCCGGACTAAAAAGTCCGTTAAAAAACTTTACCAGAAAATTACCAAAATACCCTTCTCGGGGTGGCAAATTACCAAAATGCCCCTGGGTTCAGAAAATCTCGAAAGTGCTTTAAAATGTTATTTTAAGCTTCCTGAAATCATTCTTGATCTAAAAAGTATTTTACAAAAGTTTCGGCCAAAAATCCCAAACCGGTGTCCGGATCGAGGGCTGAAAAGTCCGTTTGACGAAAAAATAGCTATCGGCTTCGGAATGGCCCGAATTCCAGGGAAATGGAAATTCGCAACATCCTAGGGTTCTCATAAAAGTTTTGCTCGAAATCGCGCTAGCTTGATATTTTAAATTACACTGCAAAGTTACAAGGTTGCGCTTATCAGTTAACCCCTTTCCAGTCCAGGGAAAAATCTGAAATTTTTCTTTGATACAAATATTTTAAAAATAACTGGGGTCTATGTTTTGCACTTTGGCAAAATCTAGCTCTAGCTATGTTTTATAAATTCGTGAAAAACTGTCTAATTAAGTTTTCACCTTTAGCGACAATTACGCCCGCAATCAGCTTCAAAACAACATTTCAGGTGTTTTAATTACATTTCCGGACTAAAAACTTAATGAAAAACTTTACCGGGAAAATTACCAAAATACCCCCCTCGGGGTGGCAAATTACCAAAATACCCCCTGGCTTCAGAAAATCTCGAAAGTGCTTTAAAATGTTATTTTAAGCTTCCTGAAATCATTCTTGATCTAAAAAGTATTTTACAAAAGTTTCGGCCAAAAATCCCGAACCGGTGTCCGGATTGAGGGCTGAAAAGTCCGTTTGACGAAAAAATAGCTATCGGCTTCGGAATGGCCCGAATTCCAGGGAAATGGAACTTCGCAACATCCTAGGGTTCTCATAAAAGTTTTGCTCAAAATCGCGCTAGCTTGATATTTTAAGTTATACTGCAAAGTTACAAGGTTGCGCTTATCAGTTAACCCATTTCTAGTCTTTGGAAACATCTGAAATTTTTACCTGATACAGATCTTTTAAAAATAACTAGGGTTTCTGTTTTGCACTTTGGCAAAATCTTGCTCTAGCTATTTTTTATAAATTCCGAAAAAATTCTAATTTTGACGCCCTAAAAAATCGCTATTTTGGAATCTTTTGAATGTAATACCCCGATTTGTAAAAACGTAATTTTGACGCCCTAAACACGAATTTTAGACTATGGTAAGAACAATTTAAGCGTAACACAATTTAAACAATCAATTGGTAAGAACAATTTGAAATTAACATTGAATTATAAGACAATTTAAACAATCAATTGATATCTACAATTTGAAATTAACATTGAATTATAAGAAAATTCAAAATACTTACTTGTTTTAACTTGATATATTTAAAGAAAAATTCACCAATCTTCTAGCGTAATTTTTTTTTTGTATTGTTGTGGAGATTATGCAGATGAGATATGGAGAATGAAGATAGTAGTGGAATAAGAGAGTGGAAGAAAGGGTTCGGGGAGCAGGGATTTTAAAGAGAGAAAAGTGAGGAAGAGAGAAGAAGAAAGAAGACAGAAAAATTATGTCCGTTGGAGCAGAGAAAAATTATGTTCGTTGAGCAGTAGTTAGCCAATGAATAAAGAAAAAAAATGGCAGAGTCAGGCTGTGATGTGTGAAGAAAGAAAAAAAATGACAGAGTCAAAGTCGAAGAGTCAGGCAGGCCGTGAAGAAAGCAAAAAATGGCAGAGTCAAAGTAAAAGGCTGTGAAAAAGAAAACAAATGGCAGTCTGCAACCACTCACGTAAAAAAAAGTGGAAGGCTCCTGCAACACCAAAACAATAAAAGGACAAAAAAAGACACGAAAAGAAATTAAAAAAACAAAAAGGATGCGCGCAAAATAAAAACGGGGTGGGGCCCGAGAAAAATGGAGGAGGGAACCGCAACAAGAAGTTGCGGTTGGGGGTGGGGTGGGGCCAGGAGCAGCAGGAAAGGAAAAAGAAGAAAAAGAAGCAGGAAAAGGAAAAAGAAAGGAAAAATAAGAAAAAAGAAGCAGGAAAAGGAAAAAGAAAGGAAAAAGAAGAAAAAGAAGCAGGAAAAGGAAAAAAGAAAAGTGGAAAAGAAAGTAGGAAAAAGAAAAGAGGAAAAGAAAGTAGGAAAAGGAAAAGAAAAGAGGGAAAAAAAGGGAAGGGTAAAGAAGGAAATGACAAAACAAAAAAAGGAAGAAAAAGGAGTGGGTCCCGGCTCAGAGAACCGTAACTCCTTGTTGCGGTTCGGTGGATAATATCCACCGGGGGACCTGTATCGGCCCCCCGGCCCCCTATATATATATATATATATATATATATATATATATATATATTTAAAATATTTAAAATAGATATTCTAGTTTTATAATTAAGGTTTACAAAACTTGGGCCAATTATACCAACAAGATATTTAATAAAAACTATTGTAGAAACTTAAGAAGTAGGATTGTAAATATTTTTTGTATTTAAAGTTTATTTAAGTGCTAGTAATCAAATTAAATCTTAGTAAATTGACCGATTAATAATGCGAAGAGCTAAAACATTGTATTTAAAGTTGGAATACCTATTTTTTAAGTTGATATCTGATACCTGTTGTATTGCTCATAAAAAAAAACAGTCCTGTATAAAAAGTTTTACATATGAATGAAGTTAAAATAATTATGAATTATTGATTATGCATACATTTTGCGTGATAGACAGGAATAGAACTTTGTAAAATTATAATTTTTTTTATCTTAAACTTACTTTGTTTTTGCTCTGTACTACCTAATGAATTAGCTTACTGATTAATTATAGTATAGAAATTCTCTTGCTTGTGAGATACAATATTTATTTAATATATAATTTTGTCTCTCACATCACGTTTCTTTCTCGTTTGAGGTTCGTTAAGGTGCTAGTAATCTAACTAGCTGTTATAGTATAAGTTAGTTTATTGATGATTAAAATTGTTTATAACTTGTACTCATAATTTATGTTTTTTTATTTGCATTTATAGAGTGCATGATTTATATTTTACAATTTGAGGTTATTTATCTAAAAATAATTTGTGAAAGTACAATGATGTTTTTGATATTTTAAGTATTTTTAAAGTTTACTAATTATTATATTTGTGCTCATAAACTACTATTTTGATATTTTAAAGTATTTTATGGATTAAGACATACTTGGTTTGTATATTGCTTATGTTAAAAGAGAAGAAAATTTATAAGTTGTGCAATTTGATCTTTAATGTTCATGCATGAATTTTTGTATTTTACATTTGTGAGACTTTATTTTGCTATTCGAAAGTGATTCTGAGGTATTAATATATAGTCAAAGCTAAGGCCCAATATGTGTGTATAAAGATTAGATAAAAATTTAGAAGATATAGAACTGATTTCCTAGTTGTATAAGGTTTTATAAAAGTTGGATGAATTATACCTACAAAAACAAATGGGATGATGTTTCACAAAAGTAAAAGGGGAAAAAAATGCTAAAAAAACTTACTTTTTTACTTCTGAAGTATTAATCCTTAATATTTATACATGATTTTTGTACTTTACGGTGTGTGGTTTATTTTGTTTCTTTTAAAGTACTTATAAGGTGTTATACATGATTTTTCATATTTTACTTTTGCAAAACTTTATTTTGCTACTTGAAAGTGATTTTGAGATGCCAACGGTCAAAGTTAAGGTCCTAACATGTATATATCCAAATTAGATAGAGTTTTAGAATTGATTTTTCCAGTTCAATAAGGTTTACAAAAATTGAACAAATTGCGTAAGAATTAATTTATAACAAATCATATTAAGTATTAATAAGTAAGAGTGAAAAAAGAAAAGAACACCAAAATAAATAGGATGATGTTTTGCATAACTAAAAGCAGTAAAAAAAGGAAAACAAAATACACGCTAAAAAAAGCTTATTTTTAATTTGTAAAGAGTAATCATTAATTTCATGCACGATTTTTGTTGTTTACATTTGTGAGATTTTATTTATATTTGTAAGATTTTATTTTATTTGTAGAGTTTTCAAAGACATAGATTTGGTTTTTTAGTTTTATAAGATTTACAAAAGCCGGGCCAATAATTTCTACAAATTTGTTAATAATTAAAGTCATTCTAAAGAATTAGTAAGTATCAGATGATTTTTTGTATTTTACATTTTTAAGATTTTATATTTTTATTTTAAAGTACTTTTGAGGTGTTAATAATCAAAATTAAGGCCTAATGTATAAGTACATTGATTAGATAGAGTTTTAGAAGGTGTACAATTAATTTCTTAGTTTTATAAAGTTTAAAAATATTGGACAAATTACATCTATGAATTTTTAATAATAAATTATGGTAAATAGTTAAATAGAGTAGAAAGGGAAAAGCATACTAAAAAAAAAAAGATTCTTGATTTTTTTAATAATAAATCATGATAAGAGTTAAATAGAGTAGAAAAGGAAAAGAACACCAAAATAAATAGGATTCTTGAATTTAATATATCTAATATAAAAAAGTTGAACTCTAAATAAAGAGTCTAATTAAGTTAGGGACTAACACATGCAAAGTTGAAACTTATGTGACAGAAGGAGAAGGTTCCTAAAAAATCGTACTTGTCGCAAAAGTTCCAAAAATCCTACGCATTGCAATTTTTTTCTTTACATTTGCGAGATTTTATTTATATTTGTAAGATTTTATTTTATTTGTAGAGTTTTCAAAGATGAAGATTTGGTTTTTTAGTTTTGTAAGATTTACAAAAGTCGGGCCAATAATTTCTACAAATTTATTAGTTATAAAGTCACACTAAAGAATTAGTAAGAAGGGGATGATTTTTGTATTTTACATTTTTAAGATTTATATTGTTATTTTAAGGTGGTTTTGAAGTATTAATAATCAAAATTAAGGCCTAATGTATAAGGATATTGATTAGGTAGATTTTTAGAAGGTGTATAATTAGTTTCTTAGTTTTATAAAGTTTAAAAATATTGGACAAATTACACCTACTAATTTTTTAATAATAAATTATGGTAAAGAGTTAAATAAGTAGAAAAGGAAAAGAACGCCAAAAAAAAAAGAAGATTCTTGAATTTTTTAATAATAAATCATGAAATAGAGTTAAATAGAATAGAAAAGAAAAAGAACACCAGAACAAATAGGATTCTTGAATTTTATATATCTAATTTAAACAAGTTAGACTCTCAATAAATAGACTAATTAAGTTGAGGGATTACCACATGCAAAGTTGAAGCTTACGTGGCAGAAGGAGAAGGTTTCTAAAATATCGTACTTGTCGCAAAGAAAAGTTCCAAAAATCTTACGCGTCACAATTTTTTTGTTTACATTTGCGAGATTTTATTTTATTTGTAGAGTTTTCAAAGATGTAGATTTGGTTTTTTTGTTTCATAAGATTTTCAAAAATCGGGCCAATAATTTCTTCAAATTTATTAGTAATAAAGTCATACTAAAGAATTAGTAAGTAGGGGATGATTTTCGTAGTTTACAATTTTAAGATTTATATTGTTATTTTAAAGTGCTTTTGGGGTATTAGTAATCAAAATTAAGGCCTAATGTATAATTATATTGATTAGGTAGAGTTTTAGAAGGTGTATAATTAGTTTCTTAGTTTTATAAATTTAAAAAATGTTAAACAAATTACACCTGTAAATTTTTTAATAATAAATTGTGGTAAAGAGTTAAATAGAGTGGAAAGGGAAAAGAGCACCAAAACAAATATGATTCTTGAGTTTTTTTTAATAATAAATCATGATAAAGAGTCAAAAAGGTAGAAATGGAAAAGATCACCGAAACAAATATGATTCTTGAATTTTATATATCTAATTTAAAAAAGTTGGACTCTAAATAAAGAGACCAATTAAGTTGGAAGACTATCACATGCAAAGTTGAAGCTTACGTGGCAGAGGGAGAAGGTTCCTAAAAAATTCGACTTGTCGCAAATATAAAGTTCCAAAAAATGCTACGTATCACAATTTTAAGCGAAGGTTTCAGCTTCATCCACACACACACACACACTAGTAAGGATCACGTGATTTGTACGTTATATAGTGATTTAAAATAAAAATATTATAAGTCTTGGTAAAAAATAATAATTGAAATTAATCAATACGACTATGATAATTAAACTATAATAATAGATCAGTTACTAACTGTTAATCAATGACTCGAAGTGTGAAAAGTTTATTGCACAAAACATGTCTTACTTTCAAACCTGAAATTTTCATGCCAATTATCACCAATATTTTCACTATGTATCATACTTATTTTTTCGTCATATCTGTTTCATATTATATCTTGTTATGAAAGGTACACTAACATTTTAATTAGTTTCGAACATCTTTCATAAATATCTAAGTCTCACAAAATACTACAAGTTTAACTGTAATGATATTAACAAAAGATAAAAAAATTAACGTGAAAAGGATTGTCAAAAGTAAAGTGTCTAACTGGATGAAGTTATGACTAATAAATGTATAACAAAGTTTGTAAGACGAAATGAGTTAGGAGCTTAATGGTTGTATCTTTAGAATAAAAAATCAAGCGAACTCAGGAGATCTTGCAGAATACATATAAAAACTGAACTGCCTAGGTAACAAATTTAGTAGCCTTATCTTTCAATGATATTTCCAAAGGTTTTCTATCGTTCACTTTTAGAGTTTTAGCACTTTTTCCTGGAAGGCAATACTATGAAAGTTCAAAATATCATCACTTAGGATTTTCACTATCATTGAGTATCAATTTTGTTTCTTTCGGTACAATGATGGTCATTTCTTGTAATGATGATTATTGGGGATCAAAATATCTCATGCAGTTTATTTGCTTTTGGTAACGATCTATTCTATTAAAAAGAATTGATCCTATCTCCTTTTTGAGCTGTCCCAAAAAATTTGATCAGCTTTTAAATTAAGAAAGATTATATAGGTGTTTTTACATGTTTGCCATTTGTACATTTTTTTTTAAATTCTACTTCTCTTTCCACAATTAATCCTCTATCAACCCATTTTTCTCTATTGAACCACTTTCTTCCTCCCCCTCTCTCTCTCTTGGAATAGAATGAGAAACTCTTAAAATAAGACTCATATCTTAAATAAGGGGTCCAGTCAAAATATGATCAGATAATTTGGGATGAAGGGAGTATAATTTTCATGTATCTCTTATTTTAAGATTAAAGTATAAAGTAAGTCTTTTTTTAACTTTTTCTATCTTAAGTTCTAACTTTCGGCTATGCTTAATCTTAATTATACCTTATTTTTTCTGCTTTTCAATTAATTAATCTATAGTGTACTCTAAATTTCTCTTGATAGTGCACTCTAAACCTCTTTTTTATTTTTATCTAGCATGACCTTATTCATTTTAGTAATACAAGAAAGCTATTAATCTAGTCGTGTATGTAATTTAGCATTTATTTGCCATAAGACTTTTATTTTGAACACAAACTTATATGATATTACCACACCTACTCATCTAAAATTCTATATACATGTGTGTGTGTATGTGTCTTTTTGAAATCTATACTTCGAAATGGATATGTGAAATTGATACCAGATAATGATAAGGAACTAAGTAAGTTTAATAATGTTCTCAAACCTATGTTTTTTGACCTATATTTATATATATGCATTACAGTTTTAATAAAAATACAAACTCAACAAAAGTTTATAAAGAATAATTTATAACTCGGATTATTCATCAAATAAAGACTCGTATCATCAAAATAAAAAAAGAAAAAAAAATTACCTATGGCATAAGGTTTTGAGAGTTTAAAAAAATTATAGGATTAATTACACACATAAACTTGAGGTTAGGGTAAAATTACATGCGTGTCCGTTAGTTGGAGCAAATATCACTTGTGTCCGTTGACCGAACGAAAATACTGAAAGAATGAAAAGACCACAATGACCATCACTTAGGAATTTAATTCTTCAAATGTCATTCATCATCCCTTCATCTCACCATACAGCCCCGCCACCACCATCATCCTTTTACCCTTTTTTAGCTTCAATATACACACACACATGCACCCACCCACCCACCCCCACCCCATAATTGGACACAAGCCACAATCGCATCCCACCATCATCGTGTTCTTTAGCTTTCTCACCTTTCTTCTGCCTTCTCACCCCAATCAATTGTCACAGCTTTCTCACTCCAATCACTTGCAACAAACCATTACAATTCAACAAACCAAATGAACAAAACTGTAAATTTGAATTTGGGGTTTAAAATCTGGAAGAAGATGTATAAAATTTCTAGTTTGTGTTAAACTACTACCCAACACCACGGCAGCACCGCCATTAACCACCACCAGAGCAGCCTTCCACCACCATTAATCAACCTACCACGATGCCCAATCAGCCCACTACCTGTCCAATTCACCCACAGCCACCAAACCGTCAACCGCCGCCTCAAATTGACCCTCCACAAACCATAATCGCCATTAATCAGCCCTCCACTACCCAACACACCTCTAGTTAACATGCCTACACACACATACTCTCACTCAACTATAACTTGTAGATACAAAATGAGGGTAGTCTTGAAGTTTAAAAAATGCGTACTGATGGCTTTACCTTTTGAAATTTATTGTCATTGACTGTAATTTCACCCTAACCTCAAGACATGGATCCCAACATCATAACAACCCGCTATTTTACCAAATACAAAATAACACATAAATTCATCATAAAAGTTGAAAAAAGAAGGCCTAGACGCACTTCTAAATATTTTTACTCTGTCCTATGTCAATAAATTTAAATTTGCAGTTATATACAAAAGTTAGTAGAGGAAATAGCTGATGGACCTTAAAAAAAATAAAAAAATATATATATATATATATATGGGGGCCGATCCCTGTCTACCGGTGGGAAAATTTCTATATATATATATATATATATAAAGAACATGATAGGACCTGGACATAAGAACGGTTTTTTAAGGACTATCGAAAGTTAAGGTACTCATTTTTTCAATTTTGATGTTGTAAAGTTCAAAGATTATGTTTTGATATGGTTTTCTTTAAAGGTGAACAGAGACTTAGCATCATATCAATACAATTGAGCTAGATCAACTCCTTTATTTTTGTCACTTAAAGATGCATTAATGAACTTTTGACCTATTTAGTAGCAAATTCTTTATGTTTAACAAAAAAATATAGTACTTTAGGCTCACTTTCTTAAAAGTAAAAAAACACACTTAATTTTGTAAACCTTTTATTTCTGAAAAAGGTGTTTTTAATGAAAAAATGTTTAGCCATTTTAGTCCTTTGAGATTATTTTATATGCTGAGGCTAGATCATTACTCGGTTTGGTTATATTTACAGACCTTTTTTTGTCACTAAAAGATGCATTAGTGAACCTCTTTAGCGTCAAAATATTTAAGGTTAGCAAAAACGGAAATATTTTAGCCACACCTTTTGAAAAGTCAAAATGTTTAGAAAATTTTTAAACTTAAAAAAAAAAATTTAACTTGAGAGTTTACAATCTCAAAACAAATAATTAATTATTTAAGCCGAAATAAATTAGATTCTTTATCGATTGGGTTTCATCTAATTCTATCACTTATAAGAGTGAAATATACGAAGAGAATAGCCATATGAAAAATATTTTATCATATCAATATATGATATCTCGAGATACAGTAAATCATAGAAAGACAATAATCATATGAATGATATGTTGTCATGCAAATAAGAGTATTCCATTAACTTTAATATGAATATAGGATTATGTACTTGCTACGAATTCACATTATAATTAGGAACAAAATTGTATGATCTGACGATTCTTATATATTTAAAAATTTCTAAAAACAACTCCAGTTTTTATGATAGCTTTTTTACACCAATATGTTCGTAATTGACTTTTAAATTAAACTTTTAACCTACGAATATGTTTGCATTGAAGTATATATACATGCACAATAATTGAAATTTATAGCATATGCATCAACATACAAATATGAAATACAAAATTAAAAAAAGATTGAGTTTCTGACAAAATATTATATTTAGTTTAGGTAGATTATGTTTGTTCTTAAAGGCTATAGAAAATTTGTAACATTTCGGAATTTTCAGAACGTTAACACTCAATCAATCGATGACACCAAGACAATAGTAACCTCATAACCAAATAGATAGTCATCATCAGAGCAGCTAAACATTTAATCGAATATTATTCTCAGTAGATTTTCATAAATGATACATCAAACTAAGTCTAAAAATTTAAACAATAACGTTTAAAACACAGGGGTTCTAACGATCAATACTAAAATTTAATTCTTTTTCTTTCACTCGCTCAAATCCGTGCTGGCAACCTCAACCTAATACTGGCTATCACCTGTGGAAAGGAAGTCAAAGGAGAGTAAGCTTTCGAGAGCCCAGTAAGGTCGATCAAAGATTTAAACAAACAAAACGATTGGGACAATTCTATATTGAAGTCAAATAACAACTTTTAAACGGATTTATAAATGAAACCAATGCACTTCGATATAAACATAGGGACAAGCAATCAACTCAATCCTTTAAATCAATAATTATTCAAAAAAACGCTTTAGGTATAATAAAAAGAAATATAAAATATTAAACATGAGTAGTACGCTATAGCAAAGCCACCCCGACAGTACTCGATACGATTTACATATGCATATGTACAATGACTAGTCCATTTAGGTACTAGTTTAACCCATCCAACAGACCATCCTTATAACTCCAACAAAACGGACCATCCTTATAACTCCCAGGTTTCTAACTCAATTGAAATAAATACAATTGAAAATGCTTTACGATAATTGAAACAATAAATAGACGAGAATGAACAAAGAATTTCAAACGATTGCTTAAGGTTCAAGTTAGGATTACACGGGCAATT
Organism: Escallonia rubra; assembly: GCA_033065855.1. Lineage (NCBI taxonomy): Eukaryota > Viridiplantae > Streptophyta > Magnoliopsida > Escalloniales > Escalloniaceae > Escallonia > Escallonia rubra. Next base: position 17,022 of record JAVXUO010002507.1, read on the forward strand.
GAAAACATTTTCATGACAAATAAAATATCGGAGTTCAAGTTAGGGTTTAATTGGCAAAATCCAAGTATTTTCAGGAAAATTCACAAAACAATAATTCAATAAGATTTGCAAAAAATTTAAGATTAAAACATATAGATTCCGAATGATGAGTAGGGTTCAGATAGAATTCCTTACCTCGGTCCAAGCTAAGCGATGCTAACTGACCTCGATCCAAAAAAATATTTGAATAAACCTAGATTGACAATCCACATGTTAGAACATAATCTATACTAATATACTATAAACCTAGTATCAACTACCCAAATGACGCTCACTTCTAATCCCGGAATCGCGCAACTCAAACGGTTCCCGCACATGGCTAATCTAACCGAAATCTTCGTACGCTCCTTAACGGGTAACGATACTCCAAATACACATTAAATTATAATAAAACACTTTTATAACTTAAAACATTACAAAAAGGAAAAACATGAATTTTCTGAAATTTTGAATATTTTTGAATTAAAATAGTTTCTTTAAAATACAATAAAATCCATAATTAGCCATAATTTCCTCCAGATGCAAAATAAGTCCCATAATTTTTGTAATAACTTTAGAAGATGTATAAAAAACATAGAAATTGAAATCCGAATTTAAAAGGCATTAAAACTATTTTTAAATTATTCGTTTTGCTAAACACAATGCAATACGAAAACTATAGCAAATCAACTCAAAAAGTCACCAAATTTATACTGAGTCTTATTTATACCGTAAATACATTACTCTAATTTTTCTTAGAACATTTGTTTAGGGTTTAAAAGCTCCAAAAAAATTTTACAAATCTGAAATTACAGAAAATTATAAAAATACCTACGATTTGAGAAAATTATAAAATTTTGCCACATACTCTAATATGGCCTAGCGTATCATACTATAAAGTCTTACATGTTAACGATAACCGTGCGCTATCCTATGCAAGTATCGTACTAAACACTAACCCGATACTTACTAACTACGTACCCAAAACCCATCTCCCTTTTTTTTTATCTTCATTTCCCTCACAAACACCACAACCATACTCACTCTCTACAGACCCCTCGTTTTCATTAGACTCATTTCCCACACCTTGACAACACCTCTAAACCCATTTCACCACAGTAGCCTTCCTCTCCCATACACACACACACATATGAACACACACATGCGCATACAGCACACTATCCCCCTCACAAAGCAACTCACACAACCATAACACAACTGCCCAACCTCCATTAAAGCTACTGCCTCACGGCAGTAGCTGGTTTTCCTTGTTCAACACACACACACACACACACACTCACACGCACTAAACTCACGTACACACACACTGACCCACTTGCAAGACACCCACACTCACATGTTAGTTTTCATGGCTACCTTCTCCACCCATACTCACATCAACACACACAAAACTCCCAAAACAGCACAGCATCTCCCTTCCCTTTCTCCCTTCTCATGCACACATTTTACACAGCACACACACACGCACTTCACTCTCACACATAGTTACTGACCCATCTTCTACCCCTCAAACATACACAAGCTCACACTCACTAAACCTGCTCCACGGCAGCCTACCTCCTCCCTTAATACACACGCATAACACACTCTCATAACACACACACAAACCTGTCACACTACACCTCCCTTTCCACACACATATACACACTACATGTACACATATACATGCACACAAACACACCCATTCCAAGTTCACGGCACACACAAAAACCCACATTAAAATTGCCTCCACACAGCTGAACCCACTGCCTCGCACGGCAGTGGATTTTCTTCCCTTTCAACACCATTTTCAAACCCAAATAACATACCATAACCCACACATCAGCCTGTCTTAGGACAGCCGTGCAGTGGCTTTGTCCGAAACATAACGGCGCCGCAAACACAGTTTCATGGCAGCCCATATGGCTCTCTAAGGGCAGCCATGGCACTCCCTTCTTGCTCCCTCATTCAAGACTCATTTCACACACTTATACATACACAGCACACCCACATCACACCCTACATACGGCAGCCCACCCTTGCTTTCTTTCTCTCCATGACCACTCCATTTCACCCACAATCACACACAGAAATACAACGCTCACATAGTCTTCCCTCCCCTCACACACACGCACACACAGCACATGCAAACATATAACACACTCTCATTAATTACACCCATTTTCTTTGCCCAAAATTTAACGCACTTCATGGCAGCCGTGCAACATCCTTTGCCCCTCATTTCACCTACACAAACACATCCACGTCACACACTTCACACAGCAGCCCTTCACTCGCCCAAAATACCCAGTTTCATGCACTAACTCACACACAAACATTCCCCTCACTCACATACTTCGGCAGCCATAAAACCCACAAGTAACCTCACGCTAATACACAAAATATACACTAAAACACACACTGATCCACCCGAAACCCAGCCCCTTTTTACTCCCCCTAAAACAAATGAATAAGTTCGAGAAAATAGGAGACTTACCGAAGAAAAAATCTCGCCGGAATCAGCCACCGTTAACCTTCTCTCCCTCCTTCTCTGAGTATATTTTCTTCTTTCTCGAGCGTGCACACACACATATTTCTTCTTTTGTCTCTTTCTTTCTCTTGCTGTGTACTCTCTCTCTCTCTGTGATTCTCCTTCTGAAACCGGACGTCTCTTTCCTTCCTTTCTACTCCGTATTTCTTTGCTCTTTGACTTTGTAACCGAAAATGGGATTTTAATCCTTGTACGATTCACTCCTAATTCCTCTCCTATTTTCCCTTTCTAGAGTTCTCTCTTCCAAAAATAGGGTTGATTTAATTTTCTTTCTCTAGTTATCTATTAATCCCCAACAGAAATTTGAATTTTCAATTCACCTCTTCAAGTATCATAATTTGCGTACCGTACCTCACACCAAAATTATCGCTAGGGGTCATAAAAATATCATTTACGCTCTAAAGACGTAATTCAATATAACTTATAACGGCTATTAAAAATTATAACTTATGGTTTAAATAAAATTTGTCGCTAAAGGTCGCTACTTAAAAAATATCGATGCTAAGAATTTATTCGTTGTTAAATTTCTTTTTTTATTTATTTATAATTTTGTTAAGGATATCGGGGTGTTACAAAATAATATTATCTGCAAGTTTAGCTTTAACATGAATGAAGGCGGTATGTTTTGATAGTAATTTTTTCAATAATCAAGGAAGGTGCAAGAGTTCAAGGGTGATTTTATAGGTTTTCATAGGTTTTTTTTTCTTTTTTTTTCTTACTAAAAGAAAAAACAATCCTTAACTCTATCCGAAGCATATATTCCTGCAAGGGTATTCAAAGGAAAAATGTTTGATATGCTAAGAGAAGCCAAATACAACCTTAATTTTTTTAACAATACTCTAATTCAAAATAGGTATTTAATGGAAAAAAAAGTTTTTAAGTAAAAAACAACCTTATCAACAATAATTTTGTATGAAGACTCCAGTTTAAAAGAACATCTTGGGGGCGGGGGGTGGAGGATTAGCCATTTTACCCCAGTCAGGATTACATATGCATTTAGAAAATGTTCCCAACCTATATCTTAGCTGCACCTATAGGTCCACTTGGCTTTTCAACGCTCACAGGCTGGTCAAAGCGTCACATAATCAAGTCACATGCTTTTTCCCTTTGTGAAGCAACCTTGGTGTGCCTTCCCCCTTAATTAGAGGGTCGGCCACCTACCTTGACGACCGGCTACCATCGTTCGTGGTCGCTCTCCATCTTCGCTACCTTCATCGCCCGCATTCGCGCGACAGCTTCGCGACGCGCGCCATCTCCGCGACCTTCGTCGCCCGCGTCCACGCGACAGCTCCGCGACTCTCGTCGCCTGCACGCCATCTCCGCGACCTTCGTCGCCCCCGTCCGCGTGCCACCTCCGCGACTCTTGTCGCCCGTGCGCCATGCATCTCCGCGACCTTCGTCGCCCGCGTCCGCGCTCCAGCTCCGTGACTCTCGTCGCCCACAAGCCATCTCCGCGACCTTAGTCACCGGCGCCCGCACACCGCACTCTCACACGTCGTCACGCTCATGCGCCGCGCCACTGATATAGCCATCCCCCCATGGCTCTCTATCGCACTACGTGCCCCCGGCACCAAGTATCATCCTGCGACACTCGTTGCCGCTCTCATGCACTATTCTCATGATATGTACCCCGACACTATGTATTGTCTCGCGACGGTAGTCGCCGCACCCATGCGCTACAATCATGTTATGTGCTTCCAGGGGGCTCCACTCGTAATGCTCCGGCACGAGGACCCCTCGCAGCGGGATGGGCTCACAACTTTAAAGCCATTGCCGACACAATCACGGGGGGCTCCACTTGTAGTGCTCCGGCACGAAGACCACTCGTAGCGGGATGGGCTCACAACCTTAAAGCCATCGCCGACACAATCACGGGGGGCTCCGGGACGAGGACCCCTCGCAAGCAGGATGGACTCACAACCTTATAGTCATCGCCACCACGGGATGGGCTCACAACCTTAAAGCCATCGCCGACACAATCACGGGGGGCTCCGACACGAGGACCCTTCGCAAGCGGGATGGACTCACAACCTTATAGTCATCGCCGCCACGGGATGGGCTCACAACCTTAAAGCCATCGCCGACACAATCACGGGAGGCTCCCCTCGTAGTGCTCTGACACGAGGACCCCTCACAAGCAGGATGGACTCACAACCTTAAAGCCATCGCCGACACAATCACGGGGGGCTCCGGCACGAGGACCCCTCGCCACGGACTCTGAGCACTGAGCTGCGAGCATGTCCGCTCATGTTACCTTTAATTGTCGACACCACCAGGGCAATGACCCACGGGTCACTCCGGGAGGGGAACAAGTCCTTGGAGGGCATCGCGCCAAGTCCGCCTGACAATTGGCTACGGGGACAACCCTCGCCGCTATCAGGATCTCTGCGCGTCTCTTGACACACCTTGTGGGATTCAATAAGGGCTTAGACTGGTAGCTGGGGCAACGGGCTACTTTGATCATGCTACCGCAGCATGGTTAGTTTCCTCAGACGGGCAGAGAGATGCTGCAAGGGCAGGGCAGCACGAATTCGGGGACTGACAGTCCAATGGAGAATCGGTACTTTGGAACCACCCTGGCAACGTGTCACTCCCAGGGGATGACACGTGTCGGCTGATGACACATGCACATTTTTGCCTATAAATAGTGAACTTTGGAGCTTATTCAAGGATGGCTATCTCATTTGACATTTTTACTTTCTCTCTATAAAAGACCTATTCTCTCTGGAATTCTAGTGAGAGAAACACACTTGGACTTCTAATATCGAACCCTTGACGCTGCACCCCTGACTTGGACTTCGACTTGGCCTGTCGACTGCCGGCCCTGTTCATCGTCGCCCTGCCTGCGCGGCGCTGCTAGCCCTCGTGACCTGTCTAGGGAGCCTTGTTCTTAGCCCTTACTCCATCCTTGCTGTCTCCCACTTTGCCTACTTGGAAATTGATTCAAATTGCATCATTTGTGGCACCTCCATGTAGCAACGAACCCCCTTTCCTTGGCATCAGAAAATCCTAAAAGGCTCCAATATTATAGGATAGTGTTCGTATTCAAAATTTAGAATTAAACTTCAAGTTTACGATAGTTTAAATGTACTAATATGTTCGTATTGAAATCTATATACATGCAGAATAATTCAAATCTGTAACTTACGCATCAACATACAAATATGAAATACAAAGTGAAAAAAGATTGAATTTCTGACAAAATATTCAATTTAGTTTAGGTATATTACATTTCTCGAAAAAGGCTATAGAATATTCTGCTCTCTGCAAGTTGTTTTCTTTGATTGAATATGATGGAGAAGATGTAATAATTCTGAAGTAGTTTAGTTTGAATGTAAATGGAAGCAGTGGGGTTTGATAGGAATTTGTTTCAATTATTAGAGAGTATGATGGAGTTCAATTATGATTTTATAGGATTTTCATAGTTTTTTTTTTCATTTTCTTAATAAAAGTTGAAACAACTCTTTACTCTAAGAAAAGCATATATATTCCAATAACGATATTTTAATGAAAGAAGGTTAATATCATATGAGAAATTAAAAACACCCTTTTTTTAATAACACTCTTTTTAAAAATGGGTATTTAATGTTTTTTTTTTTTTTAAAATCAAAAGTCAAAAAAATCCTTAACTCTAACAAAAACGTATACCCCAATAAGAGTATTTTAAAGAAAGAGGCTTGTTATCCAAACACCCTTACTTTTAAATAACACTCTAATCTAAAAAGGGTATTTAATAGTAAAGAAATGTTATAAGTCAAAAACATAATTTCTCACCCTTAACTTTTTATGGAAAAATCAATTAGAAAAAGGTACTTTAAGGAACAAAAAGATTAGTCATTTAAGCACATACGTACTTTTCTATATGTATGATAGATATATTATAGGGTTAATTACACTTTTGTTCCTGAGGTTTGGGTGAAATTACACGCGTGTCCATAAGTTTGGAAAATAGGCACTTATGTCCTTTGACCTAACAGAATACACATATACATAACGGAATGGTCAAAATGACCATATTGTCCACGACTTGAAAGGTAAATTGTTTACCATGCCATTCAAATTAGGGTTCAAAAAGAATTGAAACCCTAATTTTTAAATTAGGGTTTCAAGTCATTCCTTTATCTCCCTAATTTTCAAATTAGGGTTTCAATTCTTTTTCATTTGAAACCCTAATTTGAAAATTAGGGTTTCAAGCCATTCTTTTTTTTTTCCTCCCTATTTTTCAAATTAGGGTTTCAATTCTTGCAATTCCAACACTTATTATCCAAATTTTCAAGAAATCAGAAGGCATGGGGTAGGGGAAGGGAGGGGGACGGCGTAGGGTAGGGTGGGGGAAAGGAAGGCAGTGGGGCGGGGGACAACGCCACGACATGGTGGGGGTAGGGGGAAGGGGAAAGCGGCAGGGTAAGGGAAATGAGGGCGGGGGACGACAGGATGGGGTGAGGGGAAGGATGGGCGGGGGACGAATGGATGGGGTGGAGCAAAGTGGAAGGCGGCGGGGTAGGGGAAGAGAGAGGGACGACAGCGGGTGGTGGGGGAGTAGCGACGTGATGGTGAGCGGTGGGAGCAACAGGCGTGGTGGTCGGCGGTGGGCATCGACATGGTGGTTGGCAGTAGGCAGCGGTGTGGTGGTGGTACATTGGGGGCAGCGGCATGGTGGTCAGTGGTGGGAGCAGCGACTTGGTGGTAGGATGGTGGGGGCAGCTGCGTGGTGGTGGGCGGTGGGAGCAGCGACTTAGGTGAAATGTTGGGGGCTGCCGCATGGTGGCTAGATGTGTCTGATGGAAGAAGAGAGAGATAAGGGGAAAATAGAGGAGGCTCGTGAAAGAGAAAATGGAAGAATGAGAAAAGAGGTAACAGTAATCTAGGGGTAGGATTGTCATATTATGAAAATATGTACTGATGACATCACAAAAATTACACTTTTTGGACAGATACTTGACGGATGGACACAAGTGTTACCTTTTTAACGTTAGTGGTCACGGTTTGTTACCTTTTGAAAGTTAGTGTCTTTGACTGTAATTTCACCTAAACCTCAGGGACATAAGTATAACTAACCCTATATTATATTTCTCGAAAAAGGCTATATAAAACTCTATTTTCTGCAAGTTGTTTTCTTTGATCGAATATGATGAAGAAGATGTAGTAATTCTGAAGTAGTTTAATTTTAAAGTAAATGGAGGCGGTAGGGTTCGATAGGAATTATTCCAACAATTAGAGAGCATGCAGCAGTTCAATGGTGATTTTATAGGACTTTCATATGATTTTTCTCTCTCTCTCTTTTTTTTTAAAATAAAGTCAAAACGACTCTTTACTCTAAGAAAAACATATATTCCAATAAAGATATTTTAACAAAAGAAGGTTAATATCATATGCGAAGTTAAAAACACCCTTATTTTTTAATAACAATTTTATAAAAAAATAGCTATTTAATGAATAAAAGTTTTAAGTCAAAACAATTCTTAACTCTAACATATACATACATACATACATACATACATACATACATATATATATATATATATATATATATATATATATATAAGGGTATTTTAAAGAAAGAGACTTGTTGTCGTATAAGAAGTCCAAAAAACCCTTACTTTTAAATAACATTCTAATTTTAAAAAGGTATTTAATAGGAAAGAAATATTATAAGTCAAAAAGATCCTTCCTCACCCTTAACTTTTTATGAAAAAATCAATTAGAAAATTGTACTTTAAGAAACAAAAAGATTAACCATTTAAGCCCATATATATATATATATATATATATAGATGGAGAAACTCTTATTTCTCCAACTGTTATCATGCTATCCACGTCACTGTATGGATGGCTGTGATCTTTTTTTTAGCACCTCATGCTTAACCGCCTCAAAGAGAAACGGTCAGCCTATTTTCTAATTGTGCCCTCTCTTCTATGTCCTTCTCTTTTCTGTTGACTTCTCTATTTTCTTTGTGTCCAACTGACTTTCACCGTGGCAGCCAACCACCACCGTGCCATTCAAGGCCACTGACCCTTAGCCACCACCATAGTCCCCACCCCCAACCACTGAACCAACGGCCAACAACCACCGCCCAGAGCAACCGACCACCGTGCTACCGCCAACAGGGACGGAACTCTCACCTGACGGGAGGAGGCCACGGCACCCCCCCAATTTTTGGAATTTCTTTTTTAGTTTTTTATATAAATGATATTCATATTTAACATATTTACAAAATACCATTATATCGTAGAAGTAATTAATTAGGATTTTGTTTTATTATATTTCTAACTCTCTGTGTCATCGGCCGTCATAGTCTCCTTCTTTCTCATTCTTTTGTTCCATCTTCATTCTTTCAAATTTAAAATTTTTGGGTTACGAAAAATACGAATGATCAAGGTTATTTTTTTTTCTAGTTTAAATTATTGTAAAATGTTAACTTATACATGCACTATTGTACTCATATAAGTAATAATCACATTAATAATACATCTATACAGTAAGCGTTAAGTTTCACTCATGCAAGATTAGTAATTCGTTGTTAATTCACCTTACTGAGTTAAATAAATCACTATGAATAGTAAATTAAAATGATTAGTAGTCAATTGAATAAATTATTATGCATTTAATGCGTATTTAAGGAGTGACGCTAATTATAATATGATTAAAAAAATTTACGCCTTTTTGGCCCCCTTCGATTAGATTTCTGGATCCGCCCCTGACCGCCAACCATCCCATACCCACGACCAATAATTATAGCCAAACACCACATACCCACTTCCTCACAACTATCATTTGTTCAATGATGATGAGCAATTTGAAGGTTTTAGTTCTTATTGAGCAATTTTAATTCTGATTTCAATGTTAAATGACATCAATCTGTAAATCCAGTCGTATAAATACGTTGTGGTGTGTTTTGTCTTTGGTGGATAATGGTCTTGGCGACGTTGTGTCATGGTGACAGTGGCTAACCTTAGGTTGTTGTGTACATGTACAGCAGTGGAGATGACGGTAGGGTGGTTTTGTGATGGTGCGGCGGTGTAGATCTGGACGGTCGCGACCGTGGTGCTGTGTAAGGCGATGAATGGTGAAGACAGCATATGATTTTAATGGTGATTTGTGGTTGCCAGTGATTTTTTAAAGGTGTTTTGAGGTATTCACGGTGTTCCTACGTGATTTGGGGCCATGGTTGACGCTGCGGCGGCAGCGCATTGGTGAGGTCTCACAGGGACTCAGCGAGGTGGTTATCGCCACTGAAGTGCGAACAAGTTGGTAGTGGTGGTTTTTGACAGGTTTGTTGATGTTGGCAGTGGGTTTTGTGTGCTCGGTGGTGGCACAAAATGGTGGTGGGATCGGTTATGCACTTGGATAGTGGTGATGCAGGGATGGAGAAAAAGGGGAAAAGAGAGATGGGGAAGAAGGAAGACGAACGTGGGGTTTGGCAGGTTCGGTGGTGTGGCACAGAGTGGTGTTGGGCTCGGTGGTGCACTGTTATGTGTTTAATAAAAGGCATGTTCTGCATTTAATTAGGAGTAAGTTAATTGTGTACTTAGTGGGCTTAGTGGGTGAGAGGCAGAGGAGCCACCGGCCATGTCTTCAGGAAGTTGTAACCAAGTCCTAGTTTTTAGCAGTTGGTGTTGTAGTGTAGCTAGTTTTTAGGAGTTAGTTTCTTCTACTATTGTTATATATGTGTATGCATCAGATTAATGGAAGGTAGAGAAAATATTTCAGTGTATGCTTTGGCATTTTGGAGGCAGATTTCCCTCGAAGAAATCAATCAAATTCCCTTCCTGTTTACTTATCTATTTTAATCATAGGTAGTAAAAAGAATAAGGGATTCAAACGTGAGTTATCTCACTTAGCTATTGAAGAAATTTTGAGCAGTGTTGGTTCACCTCATCAAGTTACCCGGGCTTCACTGAAGACACGTAACAGCTTGGCATCAGAGCCAGCAATGGCTGATTCACGCCAAGATAAATCTGAGCTTGAGATGTCGAATCTCATCGCTGCGCAAGAACGGAGGTTCGATAGAAAATTCCAAGAAATGATGGCATCCATGCAAGAGATGTTTCTTGCTGTCAACACCAGGCTTGACAATGTGTCTAGCCGCAGAGAACAAGGTGAGAATTCTGGAAATAACCACTTCGGTTGTGGCAAAACCACTGAAACTTCTAATGGTTCCAGTTCTGGCATAGCTGGTATGTGTCGTCCTAAGGTTATTAAGATGGATTTTCCAAGGTTCAATGGAGAGGAAGATCCCACCAGTTGGTCCTGTAGAGCCAGTCAATTTTTCGATTATCACCAAACATCTGAGGAGGAGAGAGTTCCAATGGCGTCTTGGAATTTAGAAGGTGATGCTCAACTTTGGTATCAACTATTGAAAGAAGATCATGGGGAACAATGTATCACTTGGCAAATTTTCATAGATGAGCTCTTTGAGAGATTTGGGCCAACTAGATACCAAGATTGTTTTGGTGAGTTAACCAAGCTTCAACAAACTGGGACGGTGAAGGAATATCAAACACAATTTTCCAGGTTGTTGCTTCGCGCAGGGAGGCTTTTGCCTGAGCAGCACGTGGGGTGCTTTGTCAGTGGGTTGAAGGAGAGTTTAAAAGCAGATGTTCAAGCATGCAAACCTACTACTTTATCTGTTGCCGTAGGACTTGCTCGACTATACGAAGCGCGTAACCAGCACACAAAGAAAATTGCAACTAGCGAAACCAAAAAGCCAACAAACTATCGATTCAATTCAAGTAGTTCTAGCCTGCCGGTTAAGAGATTAACTCCAGCTGAGTTGAGTGAACGACGTGCTAAGGCTTATGCTTCAATTGTAATGAAAAATTTGGCCCTGGTCATCGTTGCAAGAAGCTGTTCCTTATTGAAGGTTGTTGGTCTGAAGATGAAGAGGAAAAAGATGATGAAAAGGAAAGAGAACTAGAAACAAATGAAGGAGAAGAGGTGCCAGAAATTTCTATCCATGCGATGTGTGGTGCTAAGGCTCCTCAAACCATGCGTGTCAAAGGGAAGATGGGAGCAAGACAGGTAACATTTTTAATTGATTCTGGTAGCACACACAACTTTTTGAATGATAAACTTGCAACAAAAATAGGCTTGATTCCTAATAGTGAAGGGAAGTTTGAAGTTGCTGTAGCAAATGGAGAGAAGTTATGTAGTTCTGGGAGGTGTAAGGGAGTGTCCATGGTACTGCAAGGGGTCCCAATTATGGTGGATCTTTATTTGTTACCATTAGAAGGCTGCGATGCCGTTTTGGGTGCGCAATGGTTAAGTACGTTGGGTCGTATAACGTGGGATTTTTCCAAGTTGCAAATGTCATTTAAGGTTAATGGAAAAGAGATGGTACTCAACGGCTTAAAATCAAGTGACGACCGAATGGTGGATGCAAAAGAGTTTAGCAAGGATTTCAAAAAGAAAAAAGAAGGAATTTTGCTGCATATTTACTCCTTGACAATGGTTAACCAGCAAGACAATTATGTCTCCAACTTCTCTAAGGTCACAATTGATGGGGAGCTTAGGAAAGTGTTACAAAGTTACGACGATATTTTCCAAGAGCCCAAAGGACTACCACCCAAAAGGTCTCATGACCATCAAATTCTACTGAAGGAGAGTAGCCAGCCGGTTTCGGTGCGACCCTATCGGTACCCTCATTACCAGAAAACTGAGATTGAAAAAATCGTGGTTGATATGTTAAAATCAGGGGTTATTCGACCAAGCAACAGTCCTTATTCCTCTCCAGTGTTGTTAGTGAGGAAGCATGATAGTTCGTGGAGGATGTGCGTCGACTACCGGGCTCTCAATAAGTTGACAGTGAAAGATAAATTTCCAATACCCAATATTGACGAGTTGTTGGATGAGTTACATGCATGGAGCATCTTTTTTCACCAAACTTGATCTCCGGTCAGGATATCACCAAATACGGATGTCTCCTGACGACGTCACAAAGATGGCTTTTCGGACACATGAAGGTCATTACGAGTTCCTTGTCATGCCCTTCGGAATGACAAACGCTCCCTCCACCTTTCAATCTCTGATGAACTACATTTTCAGAGATCACCTTCGTAAGTTTCTGTTGGTATTCTTTGATGATATTTTGATTTACAACAAAACTTGGGAGGACCATATGAAACATATTGAAATTACTTTTTCTATTTTGAGATCTCACCAATTGTACGTCAAAAAAGAAAAGTGTAGTTTTGGACAGAGGGAAGTCAAGTACTTAGGTCACACCATTAGCCAAGAAGGAGTAGCTGTTGATCCAGAAAAGATTTCAGCCATGGTTGATTGGCCTAAACCAACTACCGTAAAGGCCTTGCGAGGATTCTTGGGCTTAACGGGATATTACCGTAGGTTCATACAAAATTACGGTAAAATAGCAGCCTCATTAACCAAAATGCTGAAGAAAGACGGCTTCAAGTGGGATTCAAAATCAGAAGCCTCATTTGAACAGCTCAAGAAGGTGATGACGCAGGCTCCTGTTCTTGCCTTGCCCAATTTTTCAAAAGATTTTGTCATTGAGTGTGACGCTTCTGGATCTGGAATTGGTGGTGTCTTGATGCAAGAAAAAAGGCCAGTAGCTTTCTCTAGCCATGCATTGCAAGGTAACAATTTATTTTTATCCACTTACGAAAAGGAAATGTTGGCACTAGTCATTACTGTTCAAAAATGGAGGCATTATCTACTTGGGAGACAATTTATTGTCAAAACAGACCAAAGAAGCTTAAAATATCTTTGGGAGCAGAAAATAACAACACCAGCACAACAAAGGTGGCTAGCAAAACTCATGGGATATGATTTTGTTATTGAGTATAAAGCAGGGAAGGAGAATGTGGTTGCTGATGCTCTTTCAAGAAGAGAAGAGAAAGGAGAAAATTATGCAATTTCAAAACCAGTACCTTGCTGGCTTGAACCAATTAAAGATGAAGTCAAAAGTAGCTCAAGGCTATAAGAGATAGTGACTCGCGTGCAACAAGGTGAAGCTGTTGGTCCATGGTGCTACAAAGATGGTATTTTGTTCTTTAAAGAAATAATTTATTTGTTACCTGAATCTCCTTTGATTCCTGTCATTATGGAGGAAATGCATTCTAGCACACATGAGGGATATCACAAAACTCTTGAAAGAATTAGAAATGTTTTTTACTGGAGTGGCATGAGAAGGAATATTAAAGAACACATTCGGCAGTGTGATACATGTCAACGACAAAAATGGGAAAACATTGTACCAGCTAGCCTACTACAGCCGCTCCCAATTCCTTCTGAGGTTTGGACAGACCTATCCATGGATTTCATAGATGGACTCCCAATTTCTAAGGGGAAGTCAACAATTTTTGTGGTGGTAGATCGTCTCTCTAAATTTGCTCATTTTATTCCGATATCTCACCCATATACTTCTGCATCAGTGGCTCAAATCTTTTTTGATCACATATTTAAACTCTATGGAATGCCCAAGAGTATTGTCTGTGATAGGGATCCGGTTTTCACTAGTGCATTTTGGAAGGAGCTGTTTCGTTTGCAAGGTACTAATTTCAATTTCTCTTCGGCATATCACCCTCAAAGTGATGGTCAGACAGAGGTGGTGAACCGGACTGTGGAGATGTATCTTAGGTGCTTCACCGGAGGAAAACCAAGAGAGTGGTTTCGTTGGATCTCATGGGCTGAATATTGCTACAACACAAGTATCCATACTTCAACAAAAAAAACGCCATATGAAATTGTTTATGGTCGACCACCACCAACATTGTTGTCCTACATTCCGGGTTCAACTCAAGTCGAATCAGTTGATAAGGAGCTTCATGATCGTGAACAGGTTCTCAAACAACTGAAAAGTCAGGTGCAAGCCGCCCAAGATCGCATGAAGAAGTTCTATGATGCACGTCGAATTGACAAGAATTACGATGTTGGCGAATTTGTGTATTTGCGGCTTCAGCCCTATAGGCAGGTTTCTGTTTCACTTCGTAGAAATCTCAAGTTGTCACCAAGGTATTATGGTCCGTTCGAAATTGTTAAAAAGGTGGGTCCAGTGGCATATAAGCTCAAGTTGCCTGAAGAGTCTAGGATTCACCCAGTCTTCCATGTTTCCTGCTTAAAGAGAAAGGTAGGAGCAGCAGTACAAGTACAGCCAGTTCTTCCAATTGTTCAAGAGGAAGAAGATGCTGTTTTGGCATGGCCACAAGCAGTCCTAGATCGAATAAACCGTAAGCGACGTGAAGAGGTTCTAATACATTGGAAGGGACTTGCTCCTTCAGATGCAACATGGGAAGAATCTGAAGTAATGAAGAAACGATTTCCAAAGTTCACCCTTCAAGAGAAGGGTGATTTTTAGGGGGAAGGAATGTTATGTGTTTAATAAAAGGCATGTTCTGCATTTAATTAGGAGTAAGTTAATTGTGTACTTAGTGGGCTTAGTGGGTGAGAGGCAGAAGAGCCACCGGCCATGTCTTCAGGAAGTTGTAACCAAGTCCTAGTTTTTAGCAGTTGGTGTTGTAGTGTAGCTAGTTTTTAGGAGTTAGTTTCTTCTACTATTGTTATATATGTGTATGCATCAGATTAATGGAAGGTAGAGAAAATATTTCAGTGTATGCTTTGGCATTTTCGAGGCAGATTTCCCTCGAAGAAAATCAATCAAATTCCCTTCCTGTTTACTTATCTATTTTAATCATAGGTAGTAAAAAGAATAAGGGATTGAAACGTGAGTTATCTCACTTAGCTATTGAAGAAATTTTGAGCAGTGTTGGTTCACCTCATCAAGTTACCCGGGCTTCACTGAAGACACGTAACATGCACCTGAATACTGGTGGTGCGGTGATGGAGAAAAGGGAAAAGAGAGACGGGGCAAGGGGAAGAGGGAAGACAGTGACGGGGAAGGGGGAAGGGGGAAGACATAAGGGTTTTTTTTTTGTAAAAGTTGCTAAGTGGCGGTCAAGAGAACTATTGTAAAAAAATAATAATAACATTTGGGCCGTCCAATTAGCGTGGCCAAATCAGAGTCGAAGAAATAAGTACTTCTTCACCGGTAGATAGGGATCGACTCCCATATATATATGAGAGCTGATCCGTTGACCGCGCGAGCAACTTTGGTTAGATTGCACGTGCTATCTGGTCGTCCGAACGCGATTTGTGGACGTTCCAGATATTTTTTTTATAATTTTATTTAAGTACGTCCGCTACATAATGTAGCGAACATTTTTTTAGTATCTGTGGCTCGAAATTTTGAGGCTTGTTCCGTCAGACATCACATTTGTCTCCATTTTACTAAGTACAAAGGAAACTAGTACTACCAAAAAAAGAAGTGAAAACAAAGATTTATCTCTATCAATTCATTAGAGAAGTTCTGCAATGCTTGTTTGCAGAGTAATTCATTTATGTTTCAACAACAGATGCCAAGAGACTGATTTGGTAGAAGATTCAGTGATGCATGATGCATCAGTACAGAGCGATACAAAGCTTTGGCCTTTCAACGTGATTCCTGATCCTGCTGAGGAGCCCATGATTGTGGTCAGCCACAAAGGTATTGAGAAGCAGCTTGCTGCTGAAGAGATATCCCCAATGGTCCTCATTAAGATGCGTAACGTTGCTGAGACATACCTTGGAACAACCGTAAAGAAAGTGTTAGTCACTGTCCCTGCCTACTTCAATGACGCTCAGCTCCAGGTTACCAAAGATGCTGGATACTAGAAGAATCCTCTTGATATGTCAGTTACAAATGTATTTCACACGTGAAAAATAAGTAGGACATTCATTAGAGATTTCAATTTTGATTTCAGTTTTGATTTGTAATGCTCTTGATCCTTCAGTTATATACATGATGTGTGTATAAGCAGACAATTACAGCAGCTCCAAGGAAAGGAGCATTGCCCAAAATCTGTCCTTTGCCTACATTTCTTCATGGTATCAGTAGTATAGGCTGATCCTTCCTAAGCTGCTCATCCAATTCTGTTCTCCTTCTTATATTTCCCTTGCTCTCTTTCTTTCTCAAATGGCTACCTCGTCGGCTGGGTTCTCTGCCGCTACTTCTCCGCCAGATGCCTCTTTTCCTTCTCTAATTGGTGTTACGTCTTTATCAAATTCTGCAAGCATCTTCTATTTCCGCTGCGTCAGTTACTGCTGCTATTCCAACACCCCACTTCACCACTTCTCTTGGTTCATTTTCTTCCAACATACCTTTTCACCAAAACCCAAATGCAGGCTATCCCTTCCTTCCAACCCAGTATTTTTCAGCTGTCTATGCCCAACCACAACTCTTTTCATCACCTCTTCAAGGGTATACTATACCCAATATTTCTGTGACAGAAAACCCAGTAACTAGGTCGATTCCTGAAATGCCGATCTCTGGGACGACACATCCTTCCACCCTGTTGTCATCATCATTTTCACAATCCCCTTCACTTCCATGTCCTTCGCTGCTAAGTGCACCAAATATTACACATTTGGTCACTCTCAAATTGAGTTCCACCAATTACTTATTGTGGAAATCGCAGTTTCTTCCTATCTTAATAAGCAATGATCTCATGGGTTTTATCGATGGCTCTTTCCCATGCCCCCTAAAATTTGTTCGTGATACCGAAGGGGACTTATTGCGAATCCTGCCTATGGTGCATGGATTCAAATTGATCAAGTCATTCGATCATGGCTCAATGCCACTCTATCACAAGATGTTCTTCAAGATGTGCATGACTTGACTACTTCTCAAGCTGTTTGGGCTGTGCTTGAGAAGCGTTTTTTGGAACAATCTGCAGCAAAGGAATTGCAACTTAAGATGCAACTTCAAAATACGACGAAAGGAAACAAAAGTATGGATGCATATCTTCGTTCTCTAAAATCCATTGCTGATTCTTTAGCCGTTATCAACTCGCCAATATCTAATAAAGATATTGTCATCCATGCTTTTTCTAGATTGCCATCTGAATATGAAAGCTTCATCACTACGGTTACCAATAACGTTGTTGCCATGAACTTTGAAGATCTTAGAACAAAGCTTCTTTATCAAGAACAACAGCTGCTGCATATTCATGGGTCATCCACAAGTGAGACTTCAACTGTATTTCTTGATGCCAGTTCATACTCGGATTCAAAGGGCCGTGGTCAAAATCGCGGTAATGGTTGTAAGGGTGGTGGTCAAGGGCGTGGTAATGGTGGAAAGGCTAGTGGTCAAGGCCGTGGTAAACAAGGACATGGAAATGGTGGTTCTTCATATCAATTTCACATCAAAAATACCAACACCAGTGGTCATCGCTTTGCATCAGTTCAGCCCTTATCTGGGTCATCTGTCAATAGCCAGTCCTCGATGTCCCATGGCATTGGTCCATAACCTTCTTCTTCACCAGGAATTTTGGGTTCGCCATTTACCATGAGTACTTTTACTAATCAAAATTCGAGTTTTTGTCAAATATGTGGGTTGCTAGGTCACATAGCAATCACTTGTCGTCAACGCTTTAGTCACTCATACGCTTCGGATGATCTCCCAAAATCTTTTCAAGCAATGTCTTTTGGAGAATCTTGTGATTCCACTTGGTATCCCGATACCGGAGAACTGCTCACATGACACCAAATGAAGGTATACTTGCTAACCTTTCTTTGTATACTAGTTTTACTAAGATATTGGTTGGCGATGGTAAGTTACTGCCCATTAAAAGTGTTGGTTCCGCAAGGTTAACGACACCACACTGCACTCTTAAAATGCCCAGAGTGCTACATGTTACATGTTCCTGAATTAACAAGCAACTTACTTTCCGTCAAACAATTATGTTTGGACAATGATTGCTATGTTAACTTTCATCCATTTGGCTTTTATGTGAAGGACAACCAGAAGGGGAAACGTCTTCTGAACTGTGAGTCAACCGGTGCTCTTTACAGATTACCTCTAAGTCTCATTAAACCCTATGTCCGTGGCTTGGTAGCAACTCGTGTTTCTGGTGATTTGTGGCACAAGCGTCTTGGTCATTTAGGTCCTAAGGCGTTGTCTCTTTTGCAAAATAAACGTCACATTCAAGTGAGGTCTAGTTTTTCATGTTTTTGTTCATCGTGTCAGTTGGGTAAGTCTCATAGGCTCCCTTTTCAGTTATCTACATATCGTGGTAATTCACCAATGTATTTAGTACATTCTGATGTCTGGACTTCACCTGTTACTTCTCATATGGGTTTTAAGTACTATGTTATTTTTGTAGATGATTTTACTCGTTATAGTTGGATTTTTCCTATGCGCTATAAATCAGAAGCATTTCAGCATTTTTCTAATTTTAAATCATTACCTGAAAATTCGTTATGTGCAAAAATTAAATATTTTCAAAGTGATGGTATTTGTGAGTATTATAACAATAAGTTTCGTGACTGTTTTGTAAAAAATGGCATTAGTTTTTGTATGTCATGCCCAGACACACCACAACAAAATGGTGTGGCTGAGCGCAAACATTGCCATATAACATAAATGGCACGAACTATATATGTTAGTTCATGCCAATATGCCTTTCACTTTCTGGGTTGACGCTGTCTATACTTTTGTGTTTTTAATAAATCGGTTACCCAGTCATTCACTTAATAATTCTTCACCATTTGAGTTGTTATTTTCAAAATGTCCAGATTATAATCTAATGCGAGTTTTTGGGTGTGAACGTTAACCAAATTTAACACTCCAAGATCCTCACAAGTTAGCTCCCCGATCACCTAAGTGTATTTTCATTGGCTATGCCATAAACTACAAAGGTTATCAGTGCTTAGATCCTCTCACTGGGTGTGTATATGCTAGCAGACAAGTTCATTTTCATGAACTGTCATTCCTTACACTGAATTAACTGCTTCTCCCTCTAATCAATCACCTTCTCCCAGTAATGAGTCGTCCAATATTTTACTAACATCTTCTCATCCTTTGTACACCCCTTCTACAATTTCACCTGTGCCACGGTCCCTAACAGAGTCTCCACGTCACGCGGCAATTGAGTCTTTATCCCAACCTGAAAATACAGCAACTTCCCAATCAAATGAGTCTTAGCCTTAATCTCACATGCCTTCTACTTCTTTGGGGAGTACTACTTCAGATTTTGACTCTCCGATAGTTACCACCACTACATCTTTACCTCAAGCAAATCGGCCAGCTTCTTCACATCCTATGGTTACACGCTTGCGTGACGGTACTCGTAGACCTAAACAAATTTTGTCTCTAACTTCTCAAACCATGCCTGCGGAACCAACATGTTTTTCTAAGGCGGTTAAAGATCCTCGATGGCAAGCTGCCATGGCGGATGAATTTAATGCATTGCTATCCAATAATACATGGGCTCTTGAACCTTAAGACCCATCCAAAAACTTAGTAGGCTGTAAATGGATATATAAGGTCAAGCATAACTCTGATGGCTCTGTGGAAAGATATAAAGCTCGGTTGGTTGGCCAAGGTTTCAATCAACAAGCTGGTGTAGATTTCAATGAAACTTTTAGTCCTGTTGTCAAGCCACTTCAATTCGTATAGTCTTAACTCTCGTAGTAGCTAAAAATTGGGTTATCGGACAACTTGATGTCAAAAATGTCTTTCTGCATGGTCATTTGACTGAAGAAGTATACATGAAACAACCTCAAGGTTTCATTGACCCTCTTCGTCCTACTCATGTGTGTAAATTGATGCGTACAATCTACGGCCTCAAACAAGCCCCTCGAGCCTGGTTTCAAAGGTTCAGCTCCTTTTTAATTAGTGAGGGCTTTATTTGCAGTAAATCTGATAACTCTTTGTTTGTCCAAAAGACACGAGCAGGCATAGTTATCAATATCGTACCGGTACCAGCCAGTATGTACCGTTTTTGCCTTTTACTGGTACGGTATCTCTTAAATTTTGTGCGGGTCAAAATACCGCTCTGTACTGGTTGTACCGACCGGCACATGTGGTACCGGCCGAGATATTGTGTTTTATACCGGTTCCTTTAAAAAATGTAAAAGTAACAAATTTTGTTAGAAATTTTGTAAATTGACCATATAAAGACTAAATAGAAAAACATTCTAAGTTCTATTATATTAATCAAAGCCTCTGTAGCCTCCTGCTCATAAAATTCATTACAATTTGTAAAATTGTTCCTCGTAAGTTTTCAATATTCACTTATCTTTGATTACTTCATACCTGTAAACTTTGATCATATTCTTTTATCTATATGATGTACTACTTTACACACACCCGCTCGTGCACACATGCACACACAAAAATAACTTATTCTTGAACCTAAAGATATTATTATTTAACAAACTAGCTTAATTGAAAACTATGGTAAATCGAGCTCTATAAGATAAACAGTTTATTTTAGAGGAGCTGTAAGTAACAAAATATATGTATATATTGTTAGTTCGCCAGTGAATAAATAATACAAATAGATATTGTTGATGAAAATCTTGAGACGGTACCAGTACCGGCACGTACCGTTTCGCAGAGAAAACGGTACGCACTCCGGTACGGTATTCATAACTATGCCAGCAGGCATTCTGGTGCTTCTTTTGTATGTTGATGACATTGTTCTTGCAGGAAGTAAATCCTCCCAAATAGCTTGTTTTATCCAAAAACTCTCTTCTCAATTTGCTATGAAGGACCTTGGCAACTTGCATTATTTTCTAGGTCATGAAGCATCTTGAGACTCGAGTGGCATATTTCCCAATCAAAAACGGTAAACTGAGGAGTTACTTCTAAAATTCAACATGCAAAGTGCGAACTCTGTTAGCACTCCCATCCCTTCAAAAAGTCAACCATCAGCTTACGAGGGTGAGCTACTTGATGATCCCACTACATACCGTAGCATGGTAGGTGGTCTTCAATATTTAACATTAACTCGGCCAAATATAGCCTATGCTGCTAGTGTTGTCAGTCAATTCATGCATTGCCCTCGTAGTGCACCTCTTATAGCCGTGAAACGGATCTTTCGTTGTCTCAAGGGCACCTTAGGACATGGTCTTCAATTTAAGCCCCCATCCCTTTCCTCACACTACACCAAAACTGCCCTACGGTGACAAGAAGGCCTACGGTACAAAAGGAACCGTAGGTACAAGTTATGTATGCCTATGGTTACGACTTGTACCGTGGCTATTCGTGCTGCTTCGGTTTGGAAGAGCAGTCACGACGGTGCTTACCGTGGGGGCAGAAGTGTGGCAACTCCCTCTCTCTCTCTTCCCCCCAACAGACGCACGACTCTCTCTATCTCTCTGTGACTTGTCTCTCAGTCTCTCACCCACTACCAAACCGAAGACGGCAGACATCACCCCCGACGGTGACACGCTCACACGCTGACACGGCGGCCGGCAGGGGCTTTCACCTCCACCCGCCGACTCTCTCTGTTGAGGAGAGCTCAGATCTGGAACGAGTGGTCGGAGTGGAGCCATGGAAGGATATGGAGATGGACCGGCGAAGAGGTCTTCGAGGTGAGGACTCCACCGGCCAAGAACCCACTGCCGGCGACTACACGTCGACGACCGGTGACCCGTGACCGGTCAATTAATCAACTGCCTTCATCATTTTCAGATTTAGGTACACATTTCAGATTGTTAATTGATCACTTGCTTTCCCAATTGAGCTTTTTAGATTGTTAATTGAGGTCATTGAGCATTTCGGAATGTTGATTGTGCATTTCTTATCAATTGAGCATTTTCGATTGTTCATCAAGGTTGCTTTCCTAATTTGATTACTCTTTGTTGCTTTCCCAATTGCTTTCCCAAAAGCTACGTTTACATGAGAGAGGGTGTGTAGTGATTGGGTTGCTGTGAAGGTAACAGGTGCGGATTATGAGAGAGATGGAGACAGTAGTGAGGCAGCATGTATGTGTTTGAGTAAATGTATATGTGTGTTTATCCTGTGCATTGTGAGAGAAGAGAGGACATCTAGTGCTGGTTATCAAATGGGTGTGGCTATGCAGTGTAATGTTTCTTCGATGAGGTGAAGGGGTGAGTGTAAAAGCAAGAGAGAAAAGAAACTTGGGAAAAGGAAGTAAATAAGCTGCCGTGAGGCAGTAGTGGGTGTGTGCATATGTTGGGTATTTCATGGTGTATAGGTTTATGGTGGTGTTGTGGGTTGGCAAAAAATGGTGGGATGTGTACATGTAATGGGTGTATATGTGAGTGTAAATATATGTGGGTTCATGTGAGTGTATGAGAGAAGGAGAGAGAGTGAGGACAGCCATAGAGGGGCTGCCATGGCTGTGTTTGCACGGCTGCTATAGCTGTGTTAGGGACTATGTATGTGTATATTTTTCTGGGTGCCTCTCATGGGTTTCTGTACATAGAAAGGGGCAGCTGGTTGAAGTGGGTTCATGAAGAACAGATGAGAGAAGGTGGGAAAAATATGGTGTTTGGGAGTGGAAAAAGAAGGTCCGTGCAGCATGGTGGCGTGCGTTTGTGAATGCGGCGTGCTTGGTGCGGACTGTTGTGATTGCTGCTAGGTGTTTGGGTTCATATTTATGGGTATAGTGTGTGTTTGTGTGTGAGTGAAATGGTTGTAAAAGGGGGGGAAGAGTATGTGTTTTTAGTGGGTTTGTAAGTGTGTGTTTGAGTGTGTGCAAGGAGAAGGGAAGGGCTGTTCGTGAGTGTGTGCTGTGTAGCATGGAAATGATTTCCGAAATATTTTTTTTGACAAATAAGGAGCTATGCCTACGGTAGTACCGTAGGCATAGCTGGGAATAAAAATAAGAATACAGCTACGGTATAACCGTAGGCATAACCTTCAACCCCGTAGGCATAGATCTAGGGCATCGCCACTTCTGGCTACGGTATAGTACCGTAGGGATAGGCTATGCCTACGGGAAATGGCACCTATACCTACGGTACTGTACCGTAGGCATAAGCTGGTTTTCTTGTAGTGTCATTAGTGGCTTATGCAGATGTTGATTGGACTGGTTGTCCTGATAGCAGGCGATCTTCCTTTGGTTATGGTATTTATCTTGGTACTAACCTTATTTCCTGGAGTACTAAGAAGCAGGCCACGGTCTCTCGTCCCACAGCTGAATCTGAATATCGATATGTTGCATATGCTGTTGCTGAGACATATTGGTTACGTCAACTTCTTCGTGACCTTGAAATTTTCTTAGAAACTCCGGTCGCGGTTTTTTGCGATAACGTAAGTGCAACTTACTTGGCGGCGAATCCAGTTTTTCATGCTCGGACAAAACATATCGAAATTGATTTTCACGTTGTTCGAGAAAAGGTTTCCAAAGGTGAAATCTTGGTTCGATATGTTTCCTCTTCTGAACAAGTTGCAGATGTTTTTACAAAAGGGTTATCTTCGCATCGATTTTCCTATCTTAAGTCCAAGCTTCCTGTGGTTCCCCCCGGTTCAGCTTGAGGGGAGTGTAAAAGGATACTAGAAGAATCCTCTTGTTATGTCAGTTACAAATGTATTTCACATGTGAAAAATAAGTAGGACATTCATTAGAGATTTCAATTTTGATTTCAGTTTTGATTTGTTGTATATTCTGGAAGGATAGCATGTAATGCTCTTAGATCCTTCAGTTGTATACATGACGTGTATATAAACAGATGATTACAACAGCTCCAAGGCAAGGAGCATTGCCCAAAATCTGTCCTTTGCCTACATTTCTTCAGTTATTGCCAGTCTAAATGTGACGCGCATCGTCAGTGAACCCACTGCTGCTGCCTTTGCTTACGGTTTGGACAAAAAGGGATCTGCTGTTGGCGGGGGAAATGTGCTTACTTTTATCTAGGTGGTGGTACATTTGATGTCTCTCTCTTCACCATTACAAAGGGTAAACTTGAAGTGAAGGCCACTGCTGGTGATACTCAGCTTGGAGGAGAGGACTTCGATAACAGAATGGTCGACCACCTAGTTCAGGAGTTTAAGCTGAAGCAGTAGAAGGACGTCAGTAGAAACCCCAGAGAACTTAGGATGCTGAGGACTTTGGTAAGAGGGTTCTCTCAACAAACGTTCAGACCACCATTCATGTTGATTGCTTGTTCGACGGCATTGATTTCCATAGGGCATTTACTCGTGCCAGATTCGAGGAGCTTAACATGGATCTCTTTAGGAATTGCCTGGACCCGGTCGAGAGTTGCTTGAAAGATGCCACGATGAATAAGAGCAGTACTAGTGTCGACGAGGTGCTCCTTGTTTGCGGGTATACCAGAATTCCCAAGGTGCAGCAAATTTTTCAGGTTTTCTTCAGTGGGAAGGAGCTTTGCAAGAGCATTAACCAGGATGAAGCGGTAGCTTATGGTGCTTCTGTTCAAGCTGCTATTTTGATTGAGATAGTTCAGGTCCTTCAGGACATAACACTATCGGATGTCATATCACTGTTCTTGGAGCAGGGCTGGGAAAAAGAAGTGATGCAGTGTGTGTTTTGATTCCAAGAAACACCACAATTCCAGCCAAAAAGGAGATGGAGCTTAGCACAAGTTTTGACAACCAACTTCTGTGACTTTTGAAGTTTACCAAGGTGAAAGAATGCTTGCCAAAGACAACAGGTTGTTGGCTAAGTCGAAGATAAATTTCTGCTCTGACATTGATGCTAATGGCATCTTGAATGTCATGCCAAGCAAAATTCCACAGATCAGAAGAACACGCTAACCATATCCGGTGGCAAGGAAAGATTGTCTACGGAAGAGATTGAAAGACGATATAAGAGGCTGAGAAGTACTGGGCCGAGGATGAGGAGCTCAAGAACAAAATTGACGCGAGAAGAGCGCTCGAGAACTATGCGTACGATACAAAGAGAACTCTAGAGGAGGACAAGACTAAGGCCAAGCTTAGGGATGCTGAAAAGAAGAAGGTTCTGGACGCTATGATCAGGCCATCCAGTGGCTGCACAAGAACCAGCCTGCGGAGATAGACGAGTTTGAAGACATATAGAAGGAGCTGAAGACTATTTGCAAGCCTGTTGTTGGTTACATATATAGATAATTTTTTACCATGACCAATAGAAGTACAGACACGTGGAATGTTCAGAACCACACACGAAAAGGTGCTTAAGAAGACACACGTTCATCGGGGAAGTGGACATAACTGTTAGACAGTTATTAAAGATGCCACTAGTCGTCAATAATGATACGACAGGATCAAGCAGTTTGATGAGAATTACGTGGGAAAAGAGATTTGAATGAAACTGTGCGAAAGAAAACAGCTATCAACAAGAACGAGACAATCGCCAATAATGATTCACATGAATGCATGAAGTTAGATAGTTGTCAGCCAAG
The DNA here is from genome assembly GCA_033065855.1 of Escallonia rubra. Taxonomy (NCBI): domain Eukaryota; kingdom Viridiplantae; phylum Streptophyta; class Magnoliopsida; order Escalloniales; family Escalloniaceae; genus Escallonia; species Escallonia rubra. Next base: position 42,743 of record JAVXUO010002507.1, read on the forward strand.
GATAAGAGAATCGACAACAACAGTTAATAAGCGATTTTCACAAATACGCAAGGGTGACAGTTGTCAACACAGGCGGAACGACTAATGGAAGTGATCAGCAAATAGATTGCATGAAGAGGACAACTATCGATATGAGTAAAGCGGTCGATAATAACCGTTGATAAATCGCTCTTGGCAAAGGATATGAATGAACGGTTACGGCCGATCGAAGAACAGTTGTAGACAAGTGGGTATAAAAGAAAGAGAAAGGCAACAAAACAAGGAGTTGTCAAATTCATAAACCAAACAGAAAAGTCAAGTCTGAAATGCACTTATCTTTTTCTTTTCTCTTTGCCGAGTTTTCACATGATCTACGTTGTACCGATAGAAAATCCTGTGTACTATCGCACTACAAGAAAAAACACTTTTAGCGACGGACAATTATGTCGGTAAAACGGATTTTGACAGACAATTTTATAAATCAGTTTTCAAAGTAGGGTTGTTTTTTAAAACTCCATTTCTTTTTACTTTTTATGAACCAGTTTTGGAGTTTTCAGTTTTAAGTTTTTTTGGTTTTTTTTTTAGGTCCGCCTAACTTTTGTTGGAAGCATTTTCTATCTCTTCTTCCCTTCAATCTTCGTCATCAGCATCTATCACCCAAGAACACCAAACCACCAACACTCCCAACCACAATATCCATTCATCGGCACCACCACCTTGGACACCTATGACCAACACCCCCGAATATCAAATTACAAACCCTACCAACTACCACAGCCATTAGCCGCCGATCCGCCACCACCGCTGATCAGCACACCCAAACACCATCACCGCCAACCACCATAACCACTCAATGTTGCTACCACAATCAGTGATCAACACCCATGAACACCACCAGCCACATAGCCACCAAGAAGCAAAACCACCACTACTGACCAACACCGCCGAACACCAAACCCTATAACATCGGTCACCACCACGACATCATCACCCCTCTAAATCACTACAAGAAAATTAACCATTAGCGACGGAAAAATTCCGTCGCTAAATGTAAAAATTCCGTCGCTAAAGCCTTTAGCGACGGAAATTCCGTCGCTAAAGTTCCGTCGCCTAAACCCTCGTCGCTAAAGGTTTTAGCGACGGAATTAGTATTCCATCGGTGATGCCTTAGTCTTTAGCGACGGAATTGATCATCCTTTAGCGACGGAAATTCCGTCGCTAAAACTATTTTGCAATTTTCAGAAAATTTAACTTTTTTAAAAATAAATAAATATAATATAAATATAATAAATTTTTTTTTTAAAAAAAATCATTAGCGACGGATATTCCGTCGCCAATTCCGTCGCAAAACCATATATTGGAGCTTATTTTTCCGTCGCTAAAGGAGAATTATTCCGTCGCTAAAGGAGAATTATTCCGTCGCTAAAGAGAAATATTCTGTCGCTAATTCTGTCTCAAAAATCATATTTCTAGGTGCTAATTGATTTTTTCCGTCGCTAATTCCGTCGCAAAAATCATATTTAAGAGCTAAAAATTTTGAAAATAAAAATCATTAAATATGCATAAATAGATTATACTATTCTTAATTAATGCAACAACTATTGACAATAATAATCCATCATTAAATAATCCAACGTCAACATCCGATAATGAACTAAAGATAACAAATATTCAACATTTGTTAAATATCACCAAAAGTGAACAATAATACATCTAAATCAATCAGTTGCTTGGTTACCAAAATGAACAAAAATCCCAACAAACGTAACGTCAAATCTGGTCACATAAGACAATCATCCACCTAGCTCGTCGAATGTTTCATCATTGTCATTCTCATTAGCATCAGTCGCACTAACTTCGGCCTGTATCAAAGCAAGTAAAGGCATGTTAAATGATGTATTTCGTGCAGTATTAATGAAAAATTAACTGTCTCGTACTAGAAAAACTGTTCCACCACCATATAAATACACTATCTATCAGCAAACAGACACAACAAGATGAATAGATGATTGATGTTCTCACCAATTTCCCAAACAAATGCAAACAAGTAAAATGTTAATTTCCCAAACCAAGTATAACACCTTTCTGATTATTTGGCATTACAACGTTACAACAATTCAAGTCCCTGGTAACTTTGTACACAGTGGTTACTAAAAACTTGTAGTGAAATTAACCAATTACCTCTATGTAAACCAAACCTTCTATGTTGGCTCCACTAAATTAGTCCAACACATAAATCTATACATGCAATCCTTATACTAATACCAAGATGAATAGATGATTGATGTTCTCACCAATTCAATATCCTGTCTCACGTGAATAGAGTAATCTGGACTAAATTTATAACCTTGGACTGAATTCATCAGGCCCCCTATTGGTTACTTTTGTAATTTCTTGCGGCATTTTTGTCACTTCTAACCTTTTGCTGCAATGTCTCACTAAACTAAATTTATTGGCGACTATGGCTGTAGTCGTTCAAAACCATTGCGCAAAAGAATTTTCATTATCAGCTTCGATCACTCCGTTAAGGGGCAAAACTGTCTAGGTCAATTATAACTAATCCCTGCCTTAGAATTAACCCCTGTCTAGGTCAATTTCAAAGCTGAAGTTGTTGACCTCTTATCTGTTGAATCATCGGCAAGCAAAGTTAGCCAAAAAGAAAGAAAAAGGAAGTGATGGCGCTCGAAAACGTTCTGCACATGAATGCCGGCGACGGAGAATTTAGCTATGCCGACAACTCTGTTTTTCAGGTACAAGATATATACTTACGCGCGCACACAAGCACATAAACCTCCTATTCATCAGCACGGCGAGGATTACACGAGAACGAAACACACACACACACACACGAGATATGTTCATCCTCTGTTGTGCATGTGGTTAATTAGTGCAAAGCACCCATGTTTCAGAAAACAGTGATACTCAAAACCCAGCCTGTTTTAGATGGCGCAATCAGGGACATGTACAACAACTCCTTCCGGGGGTGTCTTACTATAGCAGACTTTGGCTGCTCTTCGGGGCCAAACACTCTCTTGGTTGTGCATTTTTAACTCCTCTGTTGTGCATTTTTAACTCCTCTGTTGTGCATTTTTAACTTTAACCTAAAAGTAACACCAACCAAACAAACCAAATTGTACAATCCAATTGCACCACCCTACCATGGCTACCCTTGGCAGCCTCTCCCTCTCCTATTTTCCTCCTTTACATCCATCTAAACATCACAATAACTCACGCACAATGCCCCCAACACAGCTGCCCACTCGGCAGCCCATCCTTCTACCTCTTTTTCCTCAATCGCACACAAAACACACTACACAGCAGTTCTCCCTTCCTTTTACACTTTTACACACACAAAAACACCACAGAATCTCACATAGCTGCTGCCCTTTGGCAGCCCCATTACAACAGGTTTCCCCCTTCCTTTTTAACAATTTCATTCAAATTAATGCAAGAGAATTACTACGATGCATCAAAGAAAAGAGTACCTGCTGCATGTCCTTCTCTTTCATCCGTTTTTCCACCTCAATCTCTACAAGCTTAGCAATTTCAATCTCTTTCATCTTCTGCACCTCATGTTGCACAATCTTAGCAATTTCGTCTTTCCAATTTTCGGAGGATGGAAGCTGATCCAGTGAAATATGCATCGATGCCCTGGCATCTCGTGCGGTTTCGCGAGTACCACGTATACGTCCTTTCTTGTCGCGAACCCCAGGCGTTTGTCGCCACAATTCTGCTGCATCATAATCTATCAAGGAAGAGTTGGGCTCCTGAGAACTAATTTCATCAAATCTCACAGCATATGCGTCCTGTAACTCATGCAAAATGCAAGTTAAGTTAGAGATTCATCAAACCAAATAGATAAAAAATCAGCTGCAAAAACAAACTTACGCGGATGGCCTTTGCCTTCTTGGAGACATATGGGCGGTCTTGCTCTTCCAATGGCTGACCATTAGAATCATGTTTAAGTTTATGTGTTAATTCGTACACCTCTAGGTTCAGCTTCACGTCGCTAATATCTGGCATCTTCTCTTTTAATTCAACTCCAATAACAGCATGCGGCACGGAACCACCTGTATGAGATGGCTCATCATTTACATATCGGTTTGTTTTTGCACATCTGGATTTTTCCTGCCATTTAGTGCTTGCCCATACATCCACCATCTTCTGCCAAATATCATTGCGGATCCATTCCGGGGGATGGTTCCTCCATAATTCTGGATGTGCATCTTCTCCTACCTTGCTAATTGCAAATTTCCTCGCTCCTTCCATCCACTTTGTATAGTTAGTAGAAATGTGATGGAAAAAAGCAACTCTTCCCGCTGCTTCCTGCTCAGGAGACTCAAAGTCAAAGTACCCCTGCCACATTAAACATAATATTGTAAAGATGCCAACGACGCATTAAAAGTGCTCAACCTCAAGATACACCATTGCACTCCACATCACACACAAAATCACTCATTGCATACCCAACACACTATATTTAAATCACATGCTCATTGTATACCTACACATCTCAGTACACATAATGCCCACTACACACACACACTGTTCTTACTAATACACTAACACAAGCACACATTAAACCCATACACACTCTCACCCAGCTGCACAAAAAAACACTTGAACACGTTGTCATGCGTGCGCGCGCGCACACTGCTGGTCATTGCACACACTGCCTTTAAGACTATGGATTGAAGGCTGTCAAACACAAACATGGATAGCAATGTAGAAGCAACCACACTCTCCAAAAAATGATGCAGTAATAAGCTTACCAAAAATTTTTGCCAAAGCATTTCTTTCCTTTCAGGGTACTTCTTCCAGCTTGACCACACCACGAAAGGAAAATCCATATTCGCCCTAAAGATAGCTCCTATTGTACTCCGTGCCTCGTCCTCAATGAAGCTAGTGCATAAAAATTAAGTTTTACACTAAAGTAGAATGAAAAAAATGATATTATACAACTGGAAAGTAATCACTACAACTTACACTTTCTTATGAACATGGATTCTCTTTTTGGAGCCTGGTGGAAGCTTTCTTATGATTCCCTGTGTCGCACCTCTGGTACGAAGAGAAGCTGCAAAAAAGCATATTAGGAATAACACACGACATTGCAAAGTACTATAATTATTCAAACAAAAAACAACTATCACCCATTATTCCTTAAAGTACCACTAGTTGAAGCTATTGACGATTCCACTTGCACAGACCGCTCCGAAGATGAGTGACTTCCACTGTGACCTCCACCGACGGGAGCAGATACAACACGACGACGACCTCGAGTGGCCTGAGAACGTTGCATAACTGCAAAAGATACTATATAGCAAAAATTGTTTATGTAACGAAAACTAAATATGGAAACACATAATATTTTACCACAATAGTTACTAAACACAAGTTAAAAAAAAAACCTTTCACTCAACAAGTTAATGCCAAATCCAAACACCAAATGATGTTAAATAAACTCTAAGCTAAATTAAACTAAAAGAAAGAATTAGGAGTTATTAATCATTATCACTACTGGACATGTCTACTTTGCTGACTGGAAGAAAGAAAGTGTAATTCCAGTGAAATGAAGACAATGATGCAAAAAGAACTTTGCTGACTAATTTAAGACCACCCTAAAAGACAACATTCTGTGTTAGAACCAATTAAGAGCAGTACCTCTTGTTACCACCGCAACAAATCAGAACCTGAGGTGTCATACTCACCGGTAGGTCTTGAGGACTTGTTACCTCTTTTAAACAACAAATCAGAACCTGAAGGGCACAGTACCTCTTTTAAACAACAAATCTATGCTTGAGGTGTCATGGTGGGTCTTGAGGACTTGTTACCACCGCAACAAAAGACAGAAAAGTGAAAAGAGCTTCAACACCTTAAACCCTGCAGACTAGTCTACTTTAGTAGCTGCTGTCCAAGCTACTTGGTTGCAACTATGAATTGCAGATAAAGCTGAAGGCATGCTCTATTACTCTTACTGACCTTTATTTCAGGAACAGAGTGGGTAAGCAGATTGTTAGGAACACAATCTCGCGATAGACACATTAAGAACAAGCAATCAAACACAGAGACACAATCTGAGAGAACGTCGCACCCATATGCACAAGTCAGATTTATAATGACAGTGTGAACTAAAGCGGGAGAATACATGGTATATATAGTTATGCCCTTACCTTTAGCCATAAATTCAGGACATATATCAGTAGAGATCAATCTGGATCTATTTAGCTAAGAGAGTGAGATGAAACTCAAGATAGGGATAGAGAAAAAGAGCCCTGCTTTAATTGTTTGGAAAGCCAAAACCAAAAGCCTTACATCCTCCAGCGAGTACACTCCAACAGTATGGATTATTATAGCAATGATGGCAAATGAATGTAACTACAACCAATCGACGCACTAAAACACATATACAGATTCACATGTCTAAAATAAAAGGCCTATTATCAATCTTAAGGATCGCTCATTTGAAACTCTAAAGAGAAATTCCACTTGCTAGTCCTCTTTTTCACCAAGTTGGGTTTTTGCTGGCTCAGAGGAAGTAATTTAACTACTTGTGAGAACCACAGCAAGTTGCTTACAGCCCGGTGACATTTTCAACGAGCCTCAGAGATCCTAAAATTAGTAGATGACATTGGCCAGCTTGTTCCTAGTGATTTCACAACCACTAGCAAGTAATGTAAATTAGAGGTAAAACACTTGTCACAAAGCCTACTAATGAAAACAATAAACAAGTCCTGTATAAATACCAAGCGCCACTGAAGTACATATGATCATAATAAACTCACTAAACATGCCAAAGCCCCCGATGGAAAAACAGAATACAGAAGGGGAAAAATCAGCAATAAATAAGAAAGAGCAGGCAGTAACGAAGTGAGATCTGAGTCTCCAGGTCACACTATAAAGACAGAAGACAGAGTAGGAAGATAGAAGACAGAAGACAGAGTAGGAAGATAGAAGACGGAGGGCAAATAGTTACCGAAATGGCGAATTGACAAAAGGAAGGGTTTGCCCGCGGTCGATTCCCTCGTCGACGTCTCTGGCAGAGGGATGTCGGCCGGTGCTGTGGAGTCTTCGTCGGTCACTCGCCGCCGTTGCCAACTCGCCGGTCACACGCCGTCGCCGGTCCTCTCTCGAATCTGGAACTGAAGGAAGAGAGAGAGAGCCGAAACCCTTGATTCAAGGAAAAGAGAGAGAGAGCCAGAGAAAGCTTTGTTTTGTTTTGTTTTTTTATGTTTATTATATGTTATTTTTTTATTTTTAATAATTAGCAAAAATATTTTCCTCTTATAAAAAATTAAAATAATACCTTTATCGATGAAAATATTTCCGTCGGTAAAATCCGTCACTAAATTCCGTCGCTAAATCATTTGCGACGGAAAATTCCGTCGCCTATTTTTCTTTCCCGCGCATTTTTTCCCTCCATCGTTTTTAGTGACGGAACCTAATTCCGTCGCCTAATTCCGTCGGCAAAGGTGACTTTTAGCGACGGAAACAGTTCCATCGCTAAATTCCGTCGCTAAAGAGCATTTTTCTTGTAGTGAATCCAAATCACCATCATACCGACCACTATTGACCTTACAACGACACCACCACAAGATTTTATTCATCGATTAGCCCTAGTAGCTTCGATTCGTGTAAGTAAATTCCAAGCCACTCAAACCCATTCACCCAAATCAAATCAGTAAAGCCCTAATTCGCAAGTTAGTGTATTAGTGCCGTAGCAGTAGTTGGACGATAACGGATGAGATGTGGTGGTCGTGGTGGGGGAGCTTTTGGTTGTTGAATATAGGAGTTAAGAAGAAACTCTCGAGTATTGGGAAATGAAGGAAAAGATAAGAGAAGAAAAAGAGAAAGAGAGGAAAAATAGGGGGAAAAAAAAAAAGAAGCAAAAACCAATTATAGAAAACTGGTATCAAACAACTTATCAATTTTGTTAAAAAAAATACTCAAAGAGGTTTTGGTTTTATTTATTTTTTACAACAAAAGTTGAAAAGTGAAATGGCTCTCAAACTTATTTTCTAACTTTCTTTTTCTTCTTTCTTGGAATCTTTGCTAGCTTCTCATGTTAATCAAGCTGCCTGCTGGGAACATGTTATAGACATGTGAAGTACCAAGTAAAGTTCACTGTATTTGATACTCATTCCTTACGGGAGTCGCTGTTGATCGGTTATTCGAAGAGATAGTAGTAGGCTAGTAGCTACAAATAAGTGTCCTCATGGCGGCTCACAGAGAAGTATTGGGTCAAACATCCATAACATTTTTACAACTAAAACAATTTCAGAACAGGAACTATCAAACAAAACCCCATCAGCGTGGAGTTGCACCAGCTTTATTTCCTACTATTCAAATGAAGTCGACCTAACTTTCCTTTTTTAATCCTTATTTCGTCACAATCATCTTTCGCATAAAAAATGGTCTAGTTGGCTTAGCTTCAGACGACCCAAAAGGCTTGGGTGATCATTGCATTTGCTAATTCTTGCACATCCTCAGGTTAAGGCTTCTTTAGAGGAGACTGGACAACTTAAGAGGTCCTCTTGCCGGATTGCTCGAGTAAGTTTCCTTGCACACCTCTTTCCCTCCGTCTGTCGTTTTATGGTGTTGATCTGCTCATTTCAATTTGACTGAGTTGGAAGTTGGCCACTATCGAGCATATGTACTGTTTAAGGTTGACTGTAAAACCATGTTGCAAATATCAATCAATTAAAATTAAAAGGAGGATCTATCCAACACTTTCCCTGATCTCAGTGCCGTGTTGATGGGGTTTAAGGTGTTCAATCGACCATAGTGATTCTTTCTAGGTAGACCTGGCAAACGGGTAAATCCGTCAGGTATAGGTAAAATCCGACCGTGTACGAGTAAAACTGGTTCAGATAATTTTTACCCGATTTTTTCTGAGTAGAGATTTTTAACATCCATACCCTACTCTGGTAGGGCGGGTACTACCCGTTGGTAACTTATTATTTTTTGAATTTTTATTAAAAATGATAAAATATTCACTGGACTATTTTTTTCAAGTATTTTTTTTCTTCTTTTTTGTTTTTCCTTCTTTTCTATTATTACAACAATCTGATTTAATTTCTACAATCATCAATTGGGTGATCATCTCAAATTCAATTCTCAAATCCAACCCTATCATCACAACCCCAAGTCTCCAAACACAAATATACGACGGGCACAATAACTTTACACAAATACCATAAAATCACCTACAAAATAATTCAAGCGGATCTGGAAAAAAAAAATATCTCGTAACACAAAATAACAATACAAGCAGATCTAAAAAAAAAATATCACCTACAATACTTAAATACATACAAAAGATTTAATACAAAATAATACAAGCAGATCTGGCGGTGGCGACGGAGGCGGTGACGACGGAGCTGTGGCGGCGGAGCCGTGGTGGATCTGATCGAACACATTGGAGGCGGAGTTGTGGTAGCAGAGCGTGAGAAGGACGATGGACGCCGACGCCGTCAAGTTGATGTGGAGTACCTGTCGTCGACGGATCTGACAGGTGGGCGAGAGAGATCGACGTCGTGTGATAGAACGATGTCGTGGGGAGAGAGAGAGAGAGAGAGAGAGAGAGGAGGGAGGAGTGGCGTAGATCGGCAGAAGCAAAAGGAAATGATAGAGAAAAGAATGAGTTAGTGCAACTAAAACATAAAACCCTAGTAGTTTTTGTAACGACCCGATCCACGGCCCCACCACAGGGCATTGCATCCCTCAAAAGGGCTAGCCATTCATATAGGTACTTATAAGTTCATAGGCAGGGTCTTATAAGGCCAATCGCAAACTCTCCCACAACTGATGTGGGAGATTACAATCTCCCCACCTTATTCCTTAGCATCCTCGCTAAGGCAATCGAATCACACATAGACCAGAATCTTTCTCTTTAGCCAATGTGGGATATACCCAGATCACCCTTCGTTGCTCCAACCATCCTCTTGATGTGGGAAATATCCGGGCTTGCCTTCGTTTCCCCCAACCATCAGCAACCCGACTGGACAGCCCAGCCCGAGCTTTCGAGAGTCGGCTCTGATACCATATGTAACGACCCGATCCACGGCCCCACCACAGGACATTGCTTCCCTCAAAAGGGCTAGCCAAGTAGCTAGGTACTTATGAGTTCATAGGCAGGGTCTTATAAGGCCAATCGCAAACTCTCCCACAACTGATGTGGGAGATTACAGTTTTATAGGAGAAAAAACGGGTAGTCCGGGTAAACCGCATCTGACTCGGATCGACCCGAAAATTCTGGTTCGGTTCGGTTCGGGTCGGGTATGTGTCTGTTTTCAGCGGGTCTTCAAAATACCTACCCATACCCGGGTTTTTTGGCCGGGTACGAATCGACCCGCAGGTCCGGGTCTCTTTTTGCCAGGTCTATTTCTAGGATAGATTGTACTAAGCTCCCTGAGCTTTACTTCGGTTTCTCATCTAAGACTTTAAGATTTTAATCTAAGAACATAACACTCTAGAGTTTATGATCTTATTTAATTGGATCTAAAATTATTTTTCCATTTAAAAAGATGTGGACGACCATCCACTTTGAGAGACAATTTGGGTAACAAAAAGGAAGAAATCATTCTGGATTCACGCACCATACACGCCCACACCCAAACACGCACACGGAAAAAAAAAACCCAAATCTAGAGTCTGCTGCCCTCGTCCCCCAGTCCGCATCTACATATACACAGAAACACCACACTCGGTGCATCACCATCGACCCCATCACCCGCCATCACAACGCACACAATGCCCATAATACCAGCCATCCATCACCCACCATCACCCACCATCACAACGTACACGACACCTACCATCCATCGCCCCATGCATCAACCACCAATACACAACCCCATCTGCTCATACACAGGAAAACCCACCCACTACATGCGGTGGTGTCCCCAACCCCCCCACCATTCCCCCTAATCACGCACCACACACACACACAAAAACAAAACCTTCACACAAAACATGCCGCCCTCGCCCCCCAATAGCCATCTGCAAACACACGAAAGCACCACACTTTTAGTGCACCCACCATCTGTCCCATCACTCACCATCACACACCATCATAACAACCATGACATCAGCCCATGTATCACCCACTAACACACACTCACCCACACACGACGATGCCCCCACCCTCCACCACACACACACATAACACCAACACAAACAGTTTGCCACATTCAAACCCACTTTGTATCTCTTCAAAGGACTGCGATGTTTGTGGCTTTCTTTGCAAATGAAGCAAACTATGTGTATGGGTGTTATGTGTTTGTGGTGGGTGATTTGGGGGAATGGGGAGCATCACCACACACACACAGTGAGTGTGTGTGTGTGTGTTTGTTAGCCAAATTGCCCCTCGAGGTTGAGCCACCCACCTCTTTTTAAACGAAAAAACAATTTTGCATCCAATTGACACCAATGCTCAACTCTGAGGAGTAAAGTGATCAAATTGAAATCTCAGAGTCTTAGGTGAGAAACCAAAGTAAACCTCTGAGGGTTTAGTGTAATTTACCCTTCTTTCTAAGATCTTCGGATCGACATTTGACCACCTTAGCGGTTAATCTGGCTCAACCACTATTGGCTATCGATCTACTTGTTTTTCCCCGTTTCCATATTTTCCCTTCTACTTTGGAATGTTCTTGTACTTATGTTTTTTTTCTTTTTCGCATCCCCTTCAACTCTCAACCAAATAAGCACTTTCAATAAATGCAAATTTTTAATGAACAAACCCCCTTTTCCATATTTTTCCTTCTACTTTGGAATGTTCTTGTACTTATTTTTTATCTTTTTCGCATCCCCTTCAGCTCTCAAACAAATAAGCACTTTCAATAAATGCAAATTTTTAATGAACTGTTCATTGGCTTGATATGTTTTTGTTTGCGTTCTATTAAATGAACCGACTGTGACATTAAAATTACAACTTGTTATATAATGAAGCTGACCATGTTTTTTGCTCATGAAGCTCGTGAATAATCTTATAAACTTACTTAATTTAATGTCTGTTATGAAGTGTAGCATAGTATACAACTGTAACAACGCAGTCCATGCAGGCAATGCCACCCTAAAAAAGGCTAACCAAGTAGGTGCTGCTAAGATCATAAGCAAGATCTTATGAAGTAATCGCATACCATCTCAGTTTCTCTCTAACCTGGGGAAAAAGTTTCTCTCTAACCTGGGGAAGTTTGAAAGCAGAAGTCCTGAAATTCAGCAACCAGGAAGAGTCTTTCCCTTCAAGCATTGAGCACTCCAACTGGAATAATAAAAACAAGCGCACACCCCATCATACGTACAGAACCTTGTCTAATGTGGCCTATCACAATCTCCCATCCTTATGTCTTAGCGTCCTTTCTATGGTTCGATCACACATAGCCCATAATCTTCTTCTCTAACCAATATGAGATATACCCAGCTCACCTATCATTGCCCAACCATCCTCTTGATGTTTGATATACCCGGGCTTGTGCTCGTTTTTCCTAACCATCGACAACTCGACTTGATAGCCAAACTTAAACTTTTGAGAGTCAGCTTTAATAACATCTGTAATGATCCAGTTCACAGCCCCACCCACCACGGGGTAATGCCTCCCTCAAAAGGGTAGCCAAATAGGTATTTCTAAGATTATAGGCAAAGTCTTATAGAGGTAATCTCATATTGAAAGTGGGATATCATAACAACTCTCTCTTATGAAAAGATTAAATTCTAATTTAACCCATGGTTTCTTCAGTCATTTACTTGAACTATAATACTAGTAATTTGTCATGGAATGAAGGGAAATTGTAGGAATTTCCCTTACTGTTTTGTTTGTCAACTAATTATTTGTTGTTCCAAAACATTGTGCATAATAACAAAAATGTAATGGCAATACATCAGTTTATTACTTCAAGATTGGCTTAACGAGTTTGACTTATTTTTATCATTTTAGAATTGTCTTTACGTGGAAATTTCATTGTTGTTTGCAAAGATGTCATGTCACAGAAAATGTGGAATTTATGCTATTTAGTGATGCTATATAGTTTTCTTTAACTGAAACTTTGTTATTGAGCGATAAAATACATAATCATTATTTTTCATTGTCTTTAGTGTCAATGTTACGATACTTTGTTGAGATTCTGATTCAACTTTGAACGTCTTATATATCTAATGTTATTAAGTTTCCTTACCGTGTGACAAAAAGTGGAGAGATTATTTTTCACTGCAATTAGTACAAATTCTACATTACTTTGGTGACAATCTAATTGCACTTTTATGATCTCATTTTAAAAATGGCATTTACTTTCGAACTGCTAAATTTTGTCGATAAAAATTTAGGTCAAATTTTACTAATACAAAGAGTTAGACATTTGTAAGCAAAAGTTTCAAGGTTAAGAAATACCAAGGAGAAAAGAAAACTCAAGGTCAACAACTTTGTATATGTTACGTTTTCATCTTCATTTGTTGGTGGGGTTGGGTTTTTTATTTTTGTTTGAAATAATCTTACTTCCTTTAGTGTGCAAGGGCTTCATACACGGAAGCTTTTTTTTTATTTTTAGTTATACGGTATTATACAGATATTGAAACTTAGAAAGCCATATGCAGTTCCTCCAATTTCCCTTCATTCCATGACAAACTATTAGTATTAAGTTCAAGTAAATGACTGAAGAAACCATGGGTTAAATTAGAATTTAATCTTTTCTTAAGAAAGAGTTGTTATGATATCCCACTTCCGATATGAGATTGCCTCCATAAGACTTTGCCTATAATCTTAGAAATACCTATTTAGTTAGTCCTTTTGAGGGAGGCATTACCCTGTGGTGGGTGGGGCCGTGAACTGGCTCATTACAGGTGTTACTAAAGCTGACTCTCGAAAGTTCGGTTTGGGCTATCAAGTTGAGTTGCCAATGGTTGAGAAAAACGAACGGAATCCCCGGTATATCAAACACCAAGAGGATGGTTGAGGCAATGATGAGTGAGCTGGGTATATCTCATATTGGCTAGAGAAGAAGATTATGGGCTACGTGTGATCGAGCCATAGAGAGGATGCTAAGGCATAAGGATGAGAGATATTGATATGCCACATTAGACAAGGTTCTGTACAAATGATGGGGTGTGCGCTTCTTTTTATTATTCCAGTCGGAGTTCTTAATGGTCAAAAAGTCGTGAAGCCAATCTTCAAGTAATAAACTGATGTATTGGCATTACATTTTTGTTATTATGCACAAGGGTTTGGAACAACAAATAATTAGTTGACAAACAAAACAGTAATACCGCACAAATTAAATGGTAAAAGTTGTGTGAGTATTTTTTTTAAAAAAATTAACAGCCAAATCCAAGCATCACACGAAAGCAAACCATCATTTCATCGCCCACAATTGCCATTTCCAATAGCACCACCACCGCAATCGAACCCATCACTGCCGCAAAACACCAAACCGAACACCACCACCATCGGCCACATTAAACACAGAAGGATGAAGTACTGATTATCAAAAGGAAAACTTAATTTAGTGTAGTCGGTCAGGCGACCGGTGGATTTGGACGGCTTAGGTCGTCCCGTGATTTTTTTATGGCCACTGAAGGTGGGGCTCCAGTAGAACCCTCACCGTGAAGCAATGTTGTAATGGTTTTTGGTAAGGGCTCCATTAGAACCCTCACCGTGAAGCGGTGTTGTGCTTGAATCTTCCTCCGATCTGCGATCTGCGAATGGTGGGGGCAATGGTGATCTTGGTTGTTCGGTTATGGTGGTCATGCTGGTGGTATAGGTAGATGATGGTTGCGGCAGATATTTAAAAAATCATGCTGGTGGTATAGGTAGATGATGGTTGCTGGAGATATTTAAAAACTGTGAGAGATAAAGAGCAGCGGTGCTCAACCACCAGCGCAACTGCTCGTTGCGGAATAGATCTGATAGTGGTTACTGGTGTGGCGTATCCCCGGCTGCCGAACTTTCCACCAGCGATCCGACAACCCCACCCTCTAACACCCCACCTCCATCCCGCCCCCCCACCACCCCCCACCACCCCCCAACACCCCGCGTCCTCACCTCTGACCCATGGCCCACATCCTCCGAGATCCCCACAGCTTATTCCACAGCCACAACTCCGTCCCTCCACCCTATCGCCCACACCCTCTAAAATCCCCATGTGGCCATGATTTATGACTGTAGTTTTATGGGTCTGTGAGAAGATGACAGGGAACGGCACGAAAAAAAAAACCGGAAAAAGTGAAGGCGTTTTAGGTTTTTTGTTGAAGAGAAAAATTGGAGCAGTTGGGCAAAACGTGGGGTTCGTGGCTGATGTTTACGCCCCGCGAGGGAGAGGGTGGGGCGGGGGCGTTGGGGTGGGGGCGGGGGTTAGAATATTTAGCCAACGAAGATACGACAACTGCTATTTTTTCTTTAAAAATTCAAAAATCTAATAAAATTGGATTGAGAGTTTGGAAAGAAGCTATCAATAGAATCCTATTATAATATAGATAGATACATGTTAGGATTTCCCGATCAAAATACTCGATGGGTAGACTTGAGGTGTACCCAGACGGCCATGACAGATATTGAGCTTGAACTGGGGTCGAAGTTTGGCGTCCATTTTTGGACTGAGAGGTAGTTCGTTCCCACGAACCAGGGACCTTGTTCAATGGCTTTGTAATAGTCTGAATCTGCGTTGAATTTGACGGCGTGAAAGCCGTTTGTGAGATCGATGATATCAAAGTTTTCAGTTGGTTGCCAGATGCCCATTAAGCGCGTTCGCAGAATTGCTTGGGAGAAACAAGCTCCCACCACTTTGACTACTAGAGTTTTCAGCCAAGGTTTTTGGATGCGTGTTTTTACTGATGGAGGTATAGTGATTTTAGGAATAGTGGTGTTGGTGGTTTGCAGTTGGTTGTGTTCTTCATCATCATCGTCACTGGGATCTTCTTCTTCTAGTTCGATATCCATTTGGTCCTCCCTAACTGGACGTTTTAAGGTGTCTTTGAAAGACAATCGGTGCTGTGGGGGTCTAGAGAGTGTTGTTTCGGTGGGGGAGGAGCAAGTTTGGTTTGCCGGAGTTTGTGCTGTTTGGGCAGGTACCTCATATTCCATTTGCTGTCTTTGCCTGTGTCCAATGGTGTGTTGCAGGAATTTAGTTCCCAATCTACCAGCTTCGCTTGTTGTGGTAGCAGGTTGCTTACCAGGGGTCTGAGTTTTGGGTGGTGGTTCCCCGGTGGAAAGGGAATGGAATTCATTTTGGGGTGAGAGTATACCTGACATGGCCACATCCTTCCCAAGTCTGCAAGGTTAGTTCATGGGGAGAGATGGTTCTTGCAAAAACAGTTAAGGATTTGGTGAATAGTTTGTCAGCATGAAACAGTATAACACTGACATAGGCCCACTTGGAACAACCCTTTAAGCGTAGGTGATTTGCACATTACAATATCTGGAAGACGTCACGTAACTAGTTCCATCGTTGAAATATGTAGACTTGAACGTCTTTTAAAACTCCTTATGTATGGCTAGAAGCCTTAGGCAACTGAAACGACATCTTTGGTGCGTTGAACATAGCAACTATCGGCAAACTTCAGTTTTGTAACTGGCTAAATTCGAACAGAAAGCTTGCTCCCCAGATTTTGCGGTGAATCTAAACACCATTAAGGGAAACTGCGAGTTGCCCAAATTTGTTTTCCCTGGAAAGTAGTCTCATAGATCTTTCCATTCACGTGTGGCTCAGCATCGAGAAGCGCCTGAATTAAGTCAGTTGCCAACCATTTTTCAGGTCTCTGAGTCTCTGAGATAGCATGTGGTTAACTCCCTTTTGATGGAGCTTGGGGCTCGACCAGAAGATAACCTAGTGACACTTGGTGTAGGAAGACTGCACTGTTACAGGTGAGTCACAAACCTTACAACGTCAAAAATACAACATCAGAAAGGTGAGAAGGGAAACGGCTGATACCTGATCACGAAATGGACAAGGAAGACAAAACATTATCTGTTTGATTTAGGTAATCTTTCATGCATGCTTGTTTGAACTCTGAAGTTTCGATAGCAGTTTATTGCCAACCAGACTAACCGCAAAACAACTATTCCTGTCAGTATCTAAGATCAATCAAGCAACCTTCCACCTTTCGGAAACAGTATTGCCGTTTAAAGTTGAAGACAGACTAGTTTATCAGAATATTTGAGTACTTGGTAGTTCAACGCAGAATACGCGAAGCCATTTATCCATGTTTGCATTCTCCTGCTCTCTTTGAAGCAAGTCACGTACGAATAAAACTAAAAAGAACAACTACTTCACTTGTTTCATTGAAGTGTTTGTTAGTTAGTTGTCCAGTTGATAGGCACTCGAACAAGTAACTGTTGGACTTTTTATCCATTCTTTACTCAAATTAGTAGCGAGTTTTCTTGGTACAAACACTAAGAAAATGTCTCGGAAGATTATTGAAGTGTCCAATAACAGCTTCCTGTTACCACTCTTTTGAAGCTTCAGAGCACTTTTCTTTCTAGTCCCTATTTTGTTAATGATTCTTGTGATGCTTATGCAGTCTGAGGATGGCTGGAAAAAGTGAAGATTTTTCCATAGGAATCGATCTTGGGACAACTTACTCGTGTGTTGCAGTGTGGATGGAGCATCACAATCGCATTGAAATCATCACCAATGATCAGGGAAACAGGATAACACCATCTTGTGTGGCCTTCAGTGATTCCGAGCATCTCGTTGGCGATGCTGCCAAGAATCAGGAAGCCTTGAACGCCACCAATTCCATCTTTGGTATGATTTTCACCCTAACTTTTTTTCATTACCTGGTCCTTGACTGGTCTTGCAATCTGAAGAGAGACAACCAAGAGGAGTACATCTCTACTTCAAATAATCTAGCAGTATAAATAAAACTATATAGGATTTTAGCATGCAAGACCTGAACAGTTGTAAATGACTGCTTTTTGGTGTAGACAATCAAAGAGGAGGGTGAGATAAGTCAAACCCCACAAAGTGTGGTAGTATGGCAACAAAAATTTAACATATTTCCACTTTGCAAGCAACTCGGTTCATGGTGTTTTTCCAGCGTTGTGAGCTAATGCTCCTGAGGTCGTCCACTCTTCTCATGAGAAAAATTTTGGTTGTTGCCCCGGTCGTAAGAATATTCCTCCAACCCCATTTATAGTGACAATTACTAGTCACTAAATATTTATAGTGGATCTTCTGTTAACACTTTTAGCGACAATTCTTAACAGTATTTTTAGCGTTACTAAATAAAAGCCACTAGAAACATTTATCGGTCATTAATTGTTGCTATATGGGGGGTAGGAGGAAGATTCCTTTAACCTGGATAGCAGCCAAAATTCCAGGAGCTTTCAACCAAGGCAGCCAAGATCTATCGGTAAAAGGCACACAAGTGTTTTGAAATACTTACTCGTATCTAAGTTCAGTTACACATTTTGTACAAAGCTTCTAGCCAGGGCATCTCAATAGAAAAAATCGATTCTACAGACTTCTGCAAGGGTCATCTTCTTTGAGTGGTTAGTGATCACACTCCAAGCGTTTTGAAAGATTCCTTGTCTTGGAAGATGTGTTTAAATCGGCCCAAAACTCTATCTTTTGATATAAGCATTCATCTTTATTTAGATTACAAAGAATCTTTTCTCATTGGTAGTTCAAAGAATAAACACTAGAAGGAGTATGTGCTAAATGACGTCAAAGCTATCAATGTCATTTTGAGAAACTAGACATTAGACCAATTTAAAAGTTTTAATAAACACTTAATGGACGTCCAATCCCAGCATTCTGAAAAGCAAGTATTAAACTTATTATGAGCGTCCTAACCGGACCTGCACAATTCCTAAGTCTAGTGAGCAGCATTGCTTTTGAAACAACGAAATTTCAGTCGTTTTATCCGCTGGCAGACGTTCAGCATTATTGTGAACTTGCTACTTGCCTATGAGTCCACTTCTTTATTGCTGTATTTCTGAAAGCTGAAGTGAAGGATTTGTATTTAAGAAGAGGAGATTGTAGTTTGAATATTCAGTAACCATGAAGATACTCCTTTTTAAGGACAATCAGTTGCTTCAAGGCCCCCAGTGCCTCTATGTTCGATCGTTGTGTCTTAGTACACTTCTTAGCTAAGCTGCCCCAGTGTCCTATATATTGTATTATTGTGTCTTAGTAGAGTCTTCGCTAAGATGCTTGTTTATGTTTTAATGCCAGATGCAAAGCGATTGATTGGCAGGACATTCAGTGATACATCTGTACAAAGAGACATGAGACTTTGGCCATTCAAGGTAATTGCTGATGCTAATGACAAGCCCATGATTGTGGTTGAATACAAAGGTGAAGAAAAAAAACTTGCTGCTGAGGAAATCTCATCGATGATCCTCGTAAAGATGCGTGAAATTGCTGAAGCCTTCCTTGGATCAGCAGTGAGGAATGCTGTAGTAACTGTTCCAGCCTACTTCAATGACTCTCAGCGTCAGGCAACAAAGGATGCTGGAGTCATTGCTGGCCTGAACGTGATGCGTGTCATCAATGAACCTACGGCTGCTGCCCTTGCTTATGGTTTGCACCATAAAGCAGCTACTGTTAGTGAAGAGAATATTCTAATTTTCGATCTGGGTGGTGGCACTTTTGATGTGTCTGTCCTGAATATCAAAGAGGGTATTTTCGAAGTGAAGGCCACTGCTGGCCACACACACCTAGGAGGAGAGGATTTTGACAATAGAATGGTTGACCATTTTGTGAAAGAATTCAGGAAGAAGCACAAGAAGGACATTAGTGGAAACCCGAAAGCTTTAAGGAGGTTAAGGACTGCTTGTGAGAGGGCTAAGAGGAATCTCTCGGCCAGAAGTGAGACCGACATTGTAATCGATTGCCTATTTGATGGTACTGATTTCCGCACAGCTATTACCCGTGCCAGATTTGAGGAGCTTAACATCGATCTCTTTAGGAAATGCCTGGAGCTGGTTGAAAGGTGTTTGAAAGATGCCAAAATGAATAAGAGTAGTATCGACCGCGTTGTTGTTGTTGGTGGTTCTACTAGAATTCCCAAGGTGCAGCAACTCTTGCAAGATCTCTTCAATGGTAAGGAGCTTTACAAGAGGATTAACCAGGATGAGGCCGTTGCCTACGGGGCTGCTGTTCAAGCAGCTATTTTGGATGAGAAGGTTCGGAACTTGACCCTCTTGGATGTCGCACCTCTCTCTCTTGGAGTGGAGGTTGTTGGAGGTATTATGAGTGTTGTGATTCCAAGGAACACCAGAATCCCCACCAGGATGGAGAAGCAATTCACTACGTCCTACGACAATCAGGTAACCGTGAAATTTGATGTGTACGAGGGGGAGGGAACGCAAATTGAAGACAACAACTGCTTAGGTAAATTTGAGCTCCGTGGCATTCCTCCAGCTCCGATGGAAGTTCCTCAGTTCAATGTTTGCTTCGAAATTGATAGAAATGGAATCTTGAATGTCTCTGCTGAGGACAAACGCACCGGTCAAAAGAGCGCGATAACTATCACCAATAACAGGGGAAGGTTGCC
Organism: Escallonia rubra; assembly: GCA_033065855.1. Taxonomy (NCBI): domain Eukaryota; kingdom Viridiplantae; phylum Streptophyta; class Magnoliopsida; order Escalloniales; family Escalloniaceae; genus Escallonia; species Escallonia rubra. The sequence goes on from JAVXUO010002507.1 coordinate 63,206, forward strand.
CAAGGAAGATATTAAGAGGATGGTTGAGTCGGCTGAGATGTACAAGGCAGAGGATGAAAAGCACATGAGGAAGATTGAGGCCAAGAATGCCTTGCAGAACTATGTGTACAAGATGAGGGAAACTGCCAAGGAGAAGAACGGTTCTAAGCTCTCTAAGGCTGACCAGAAGAAGATAGAGAATGCTGCTGATGGGATCGACCAGTGGTTGGACAAAATTCAGCTTGCACAGGTCTTCGAGTATCAGTTTGAGGACAAGATGTATGAACTGAAAACCCTCCACACCTCAATCCTTACGAAGATAAATTAGGGTCTTGTTGACTCATATAATTTTCTTGTGCGTGCTTTTGAAACTAAATGCTTCTTAGTAAACTAGTAATAACGACCTTCGTGCAATGCACGTACAATTAGTAGTTGCGGGCGTGTGGCTTTATATTAGATTATTTGTAACTCTTTGTCTGTTTGGAAGCATCAATTTAATGGGATTTGGAATTGAAAGTATAATTTCATTTGTTTGGAACCCTTATAAGTAGATTTGGAATTGAATTCACGGGGATTTCATTGGATATGGTTTAACTTGCTGAAATCCCACCAAAAGAGGTCGGATTTTGTGGAATTTATGAACCGGTTTTTATGAAATTTTTTGTTAATTAAGCATGTTTAAATGAGGACATGGTTGAATCTTGTGCCATCCATTATTTTTATAAGATTTGTTTTAATATTAGTATTGTCCTTCCTAACAATTCAAAAAAAATATATATACTTCTATTTGGCCTAAGATCATATAAAAACTTACAATAATGTTTATTTTTAAACTCACAAGTCTTAAAAGGATATAATTGTCAAAACGACAATTCCAACTTCCAATCTTCCAAACAGGAAAATTAGAATTCATTTCAATTTCAATAACTTTCTAAATCCCGTTTGAATTCCAATTCCAAAACAATTTGATTCCAAAGACACTAAGTTTTAAGCTCAATAAGTAACAAAATTTTGGATTTTTTCTTCGTTATCATTAATAGTAATAATTGTTATACAAAACATGATGGTCTATTTACAAATCTTACCACAAAGTGTTTTCAAATAGAAACACGAAATGTAATAACAATGAGCTTCGTGTCACTCTCATCCATTGAACAACACGTTGTACTAAAAACATTGTGAAATTATCTATCACGTACGGCGGATATGATTGTAACTAAGAGAAAAATGAAACCTTGAAATGGTGTTCAATAGCAAGCAGGGATTTACAAGAATAGACTTCAAAAACTTTGCATCATACCGTTCCTGTTTTAGAAACTCTATGGAAGTTTTACTTTGAATACTTAAGAGCACAAATATGAGTTTTAAGTATCATAGTGCCTACAAAACCAAGAAAAAACTTAGTAAAACAGGAAAAGTAATTGACAAGCTCCTATGCAAATATGGTATTCATCTAGTAAAAGGGAAAATCAGAACAGTACATAGAATCGTGTGTTTGATTTAGTATCATCTCCAGATTTTAATATGAATATACGTTCCTTGCCCTAAATAGGGCTACTAAACTGCATTTCTACATCATGTGTCAATTGTACATACAAGAAATCTCATGTTGTAGACTCTAGCATAACCTTATTACAACACGCATACCAGTAGCACCACATGATTTTCGTATGTGCATAAATGTATTGCTTATTAATTCTTTATTGAAGAAGTTAGATCAGCCTACTTTAAAGAAATCCCAAAAGACATCAATATTTTAACTACTGCTTTGCTAAAAAGTTCCTCAAATTACTTTTGAGGACATAATTTTTTAAGCTAATCAGGAAAATGGTATTGATATGTAAACCAAGTTAAAAAAAATATTATCTAGATAACCTAATATATATATATATATATATATATATATATATATATATATGGGGAAAGCGAATATGTTGCTAGCCTTAGGCAACTTGCCTAAGGCTGGTAACTAAAACTACGTCGTTTTATTTTGTTTTGCATAGTTTATTAATTCTCTTTTTTTCTCTCCCCCATAACTTTCTCTCTCATTATCAGTTCCTACCTACAAGTCTAGCCCCATTGCCGGCCAGCCTCCACACCGCGACCCATTACCTACCAGCACAAACCACTACCACCATATAAAACCCACCACTGTCGGTCCTCTCTCCACCGCCACATCACACAACCCGCCACCACCACATCGCACGATCCCCGGCCTTTTTCGTCGGCAACCCACCACCCACCACTGTTACAAACCACACACCACCATACATAAGCCCACCACTACCGGCCCTCTCTCCTCCCAGCACATAACAGAATCGGCCACCACCACATCGCGCAATCGCCGGCCAACAAAAGAGGCGAGCAATTGATGAACGCAGTGGTGATTGTCCTTGACAGTGTAATCTATTGCAACAATTTCAGTTTACTTATGATTTATTAGAAATCAAGACTGGATTAAATTTAACCAACCAAAATTGATTGGCTGTTGACCTAAATTTTGAACAGGAACGGTCGTCGATGAACCCCTGTATGGTCTGATGTAGAGAGAGATATGTCCTGACGTGAAGTGAACTGGAACCCGGTAGTTGTGGGTGTTTCATGGTGGTGATCGTAGGTGAAAATTGTTAAAAGTGGTGGTGGTTCCTGCTGTGGCGGTGGCGAGGGTGGTGGATACTGGATTTGAGCTTGATGGTGGGTACTGGAAAGGGAAACCAAGAATGGGGTGAAGTGAGAGAGAAACGCAAAGAAAAAGATAAAAGAATTTAATCAAAACTGAAAAAGAAAAACTAATGAAAATTAACCAAAATTACGTCGTTTTAGCCGCTAGCCTTAGGCAACTTGCCTAAGGCTAACAACATATTCGTTTTTCCCTATATATATATATATATATATATATATATATATATATATATATATATATATATATATATATATATATGTATATACATATGTACATATATATGTATATACATACATACATATATATATATATATGTATATGTACATATACATATATATATATATATATATGTATACATATACATATATATACATATATATGTATATATGTATATGTATATACATATACATATATATGTACATATGTACATATACATATATATATGTATATATGTACATATACATATATATATGTAATATATGTACATATACATATATATATATATATATATATGTACATATACATATAGATATACATATATATACATACATATATATACATATATATGTACATATATATATATACGTATACACATATACATATATATATATATATATATATATATATATGTATATGTACATATACATATATATATATATATATATATATGTATATATATATATATATATATATGTATATGTACATATACATATATATATATATATGTATATGTACATATATATATATATGTATATGTATATATATATATATATGTAATATATGTACATATACATATATATATATATGTAATATATGTACATATACATATATATATGTAATATATGTACATATACATATATATATATGTATGTATATGTACATATATATATATATATGTATATGTACATATATATATATATATATATATATATATATATATATATATATATATATGTACATATACATATATATGTATATATGTATATATATATGTATATATATATGTACATATACATATATATATATATATATATATATATATATATATATATATATGTATAGATATATATATATATATATATATTTATATATATATATATATATATATATATATATATATATATATATATATATATATATATATATATATATGTATAGATATATATATATATATGTATATATATATATATATATATATATATATATATATATATATATATACATATACACACATATATACACATATATACACATATATGTATACATATATGTACACATATATATATAGATATATATACACATATGTATATACATATATACATATATATGTATACATATATACATATATATGTATACATGTATACATATATACATATATATGTATACATATATACATATATACATATATATATATATATATATATATGTATATATATACATATATATATATATATATCTATATATGTATACATATATAGATATATATACATATATATAGATATAGATGGGGGCTGATCCACACCCACCGGTGGAGAAAACATTATTTCTCCACCGAATTGCTGCTCTTAGCAGTGATTGTATAAAAAAGCAAAAACCCAATCGCAACTCTTTGTTGCGATTGGCAATTGTGAGAAAGAATGGTGGTCAACAATCACGGCTCACTTGTCCTTTCTCCCCCCTCGTGGCCCCCACCCCTCCTCCCCCGTGGCCCCCACCCCTCATCCGGTCAAAAATCACGGCTCCCCCTACCCTTCCTTCCCCCCCCTGTGGCCCCCACCCTTCCTCCCCCCCCCCCCCGTGGCCCCCACCATTCCTTCCCCCCCCCCCCGTGCCCCCCCCCCCTCCTTTCCCCCGTCCTTTATTTTTTTTTTGTGCATTCGGGCCCTTTCTTTTCCCGAAAAATTAGAAAGAAAGAGAAAAGGGCCCCCACCCCTCCACCCCCCCCCCCTTGGCCCCCACCCCATTGTCCTTTCCCCCCGTGATGCCCCCCTTCCCCCCACGTGTCATTTCCCCCCCTCCCCCCACCCCCACGTGTCATTTCCCCCTCCCCCACCCTACTGCTCACTCACGGGCACAATTTTTGTCCGTCTTCTTTCTTCTTTTTCCCTCACTTTTTCTCTCTATAAAATCCCTTCTCCCCGAACCATTTCTTCCAATCTCCTCATTCTCCATATCTCACCTACATAATCTCCACAACAATACAAACAAAAAAAATTTACGCTAGAAGATCGGTGGATTTTTCGTTAAATATATCAAGTCAAAACAAGTAAGTATTTTGAATTTTCTTATAATTCAATGTTAATTTCAAATTGTTTTTACCAATTGATTGTTTAAATTGTGTTACGCTTAAATTGTTCTTACCATAGTCTAAAATTGGTGTTTAGGGCGTCAAAATTACGTTTTTACAAATCGGGGTATTACATTCGAAAGATTCGAAAATAGCGATTTTTTAGGGCGTCAAAATTAGGATTTTTCACGAATTTATAAAAAATAGCTAGAGCTAGATTTTGCCAAATTGCAAAAAAGAGACCCTAGTTATTTTAAAATATCTGTATCAGGTAAAAATTTAAGATTTTTCCAAAGACTGGAAACGGGTAAACTGATACGCGCAACCTTGTAACTTTGCAGTGTAATTTAAAATATCAAGCTAGCGCGATTTCGTGCGAAACTTTTTTGAGAACCCTAGGATGTTGGGAAGTTCCATTTCCCAGGAATTCGGGCCATTCCAAAGCCGTTAGCAATTTTTTTGCCGAACGGGCTTTTAAGCGCTCGATCCGGACACCAGTTCGGGATTTTTGGGCGAAAAATCCGTAAAATACTTTTTAGATCAAGAATGAACTCAGGAAGCTTAAAATAGCATTTTAAAGCACTTTTGAGATTTTTCCTGATGCCAGGGGCATTTTGTTAATTTGTCACCCCGAGAGGGGTGTTTTGGTAATTTTCCCCTGTCAAGTTTTTCAAACGACTTTTTAGTCCAGAAATGTAAGTAAAACACCTGAAATGTTATTTTGAAACTGGTTTGCGAGGCGCAATTGTCGCTAAAAGTAAAAACTTAAGTAGGCAGTTTTTTCACGAATTTATAAAAAATAGCTAGAGCTAGATTTTACGAAAGTGCAAACAAGAGACCCTAGTTATTTTTCAAAGATCTGTGTCAGGGACAATTTTCAGATTTTTCCAAAGACTGGAAACGGGTTAACTGATACGCGCAATCTTGTAACTTCGCAGTGTAATTTAAAATATCAAGCTAGCGCGATTTCGCGCGAAACTTTTTTGAGAACCCTAAGATGTTGGGAAGTTTCATTTCCCAGGAATTCGGGCCATTCCGAAGCCGTTACCAATTTTTTTGACAAACGGGCTTTTAAGCGCTCGATCCGGACACCGGTTCGAGATTTTTGGGCGAAACTTCCGTAAAATACTTTTTAGATCACGAATCAGTTCAGGAAGCTTAAAATAGCATCTTAAAGCACTTTTGAGATTTTTTGAAGCCAGGGGGCATTTTGGTAATTCGCCGCCCCGAGAGGTGTATTTTGGTAATTTTCCGGTGTTAGGTTTTTCAAAGGGATTTTTAGTCCAGAAATGTAAGCAAAACACCTGAAAGGCTGATTTGAAGCTGATTGCGGGGAATAAATCTCGCTAAAGGTGAAAACTTAATTAGACAGTTTTTCACAAATTTATAAAAAATAGCTAGAGCTAGATTTTGAAAAAGTACAAACAAGAGACCCTAGTTATTTTTAAAATATGTGTATCAGGAAAAAATTTCAGAATTTTCCAAAGACTAGAAACGGGTTAACTGATACGCGCAACCTTGTAACTTTGCAGTGTAATTTAAAATATCAAGCTAGCGCAATTTCGCGCGAAACTTTTTTGAGAACCCTAGGATGTTGGGAAGTTCCATTTCCCAGGAATTCGGGCCATTCCGAAGCCGTTAGCAATTTCTTTGCCAAACGGGCTTTTAAGCGCTCGATCCGGACACCGGTTCGGGATTTTTGGGCGAAACTTTTGTAAAATACTTTTTAGATCAAGAATGAATTTAGGAAGCTTAAAATAGCATTTTAAAGCACTTTTGAGATTTTTCCTGATGCCAGGGGGCATTTTGGTAATTTGCCCCCCCGAGAGGGGTATTTTGGTAATTTTACGGTGTCAAGTTTTTCAAACGACTTTTTAGTCCATAAATGTAAGCAAAGCACCTGAAATGTTGTTTTGAAGCCGGTTCGCGGGGCGCAACTGTCGCTAAAGGTGAGAACTGAATTAGACAGTTTTTCACGAATTTATAAAAAATAGCTAGAGCTAGATTTTGCCAAAGTGCAAAACAGAGACCCTAGTTATTTCTAAAAGATCCGTATCAGGTAAAAATTTCAGATTTTTCCAAAGACTGGAAAGGGGTTAACTGATACGCGCAACTTTGTAACTTTGTAGTGTAATTTAAAATATCAAGCTAGCGCGATTTCGCGCGAAACTTTTATGAGAACTCTAGGATGTTGGGAAGTTCCATTTTCCAGGAATTCGGGCCATTCCAAAGCCGTTAGCAAGTTTTTAGCCGAACGGGCTTTTAAGCGCTCGATCCGGACACCGGTTCGGGTGTTTTGGGCAAAAAATCCGTAAAATACTTTTTAGATCACGAATCAGTTCAGGAAGCTTAAAATAGCATTTTAAAGCACTTTTGAGATTTTTCCTGATGCCAGGGGGCATTTTGGTAATTTACCACCCCGAGAGGGGTATTTTGGTAATTTTACGGTGTCAAGTTTTTCAAACGACGTTTTAGTCCATAAATGTAAGTAAAACACCTGAAATGTTGTTTTGAAGCCGGTTCGCGGGGCGTAATTGTCACTAAAGGTGAAAACTTAAGTAGGCAGTTTTTTCACGAATTTATAAAACATAGATAGAGCTACATTTTGCCAAGGTACAAAAAAGTGACCCTAGGTATAAAACATAGATAGAGCTACATTTTAAAGATCCGTGTCAGGGAAAATTTTCAAATTTTTCCAAAGACTGGAAAGGGGCTACATGTTGTGACGTTTGACACCACATACCGCACCAATAAGTACTCTATGCCTTTTGCTCCGTTCACCGGGGTGAACAACCACTATCAGTCAATCTCGTTTGGCTTTGCCCTGCTTAGGGATGAGACGGAGGAGTCATTTACGTGGTTATTTGAAACATGACTTCAAGCAATGTATCATATTCCTCCAAAGACCATCATCACCGACCAAGATCTGGCAATGAAAAATGCAATCGCTAAGGTCCTTCCTGATACTCATCATGGCCTGTGCACATGGCACATAAGCAACAAATATCCCGAACCGCTTCACAATGTATATGCAAACCATCCGTCATTCAAGACTGACTTTAATACATGTATGAAGAAATCGTTGACGGTAGACGTGTTCAAGGAGAGGTGGGCCACGTTAATGGATGACTACTATTTGCACAATCATGACTGGTTACAATCGTTGTATGAGATCAAGACACAGTGGGTCGGTGCCTACACCAAGAAGTTTTTTGCAGCCGGAATGACTACGACCTCGAGAAGCGAAGCTATGAATTCTTTCTTTGATGGGTATGTAAGCCAGTCTTCAAGTATAGTGGAGTTCGTACTAGAGATGCAGAAAGCCGTTGACAGGCAATTGTACCGTGAGAGAGAAGCCGACGCGGCTACAGTTTACAGAGAAAGAGCCATACTACTCTTTTCACCTTTGGAGGCTCATGCGGCTCAAGTCTATACCAAGGAAATGTTTAGACAGTTTCAAGATGAACTACTAAAGTCGAATCAATATGGCATGACAAAGTTGCACGAGTATTCCACCAGAGATCTCAAGGTTTATGCTTTGACAAATGTGACGAATTTCGCCAATCCGTGCTCTTCGTCGGCTCCGAGGAACAGAAGACATTTTACCGTGGCTAAATGTATGGACACCGGGTTAGTAAATTGCAACTGTCAACTGTTTGAGCATAAAGGTATACTTTGTCGACACGCGTTGAGGGTTTTGAGCGCCAAGAATGCTCGTGAAATCCCTCCACAGTATATCTTGGAACGGTGGACGAAGGAAGCCAATAGAGTCCACGGTCACATTCCTTACGTGCCCAATGTTTCAGTTGATTTCGAGCAATCTGAGATGCTGCGATATAATCACCTTTGTAACATCATGCACGGTTTATCATTGGATGCAGCGTCAACATTTGATTGGTACAGGTATCAAGTTGAAGCAGCCGCACGGGATAAGGCTAAGCATGCACAGTTTAGGATGGCATTACCAGAAAGACGGGACACTCCGACTACTCGGACGACTCCAGCCGGTAGATTCGATCGAGCCAAACAGCCAGTCATTGATGGCACTAGCATGCAAGGTGAGGAGGACGACATTTTTAATCCAATTATTTCTAAAAAAAAAAGGGCGAAAACGAGAAATACGCATGAAGAATCCGATTGAAAAGGCAACGGGTCAAAAAAATTTGCGAAAGTGTGCGTTGTGTAATAAGATGACTGATCATGACAAGAGAAACCATTATAAAGTGTTAGGTCTCGAACCTGGCAGTATGGTCGAGGAGGACGATGATGATGAAGAGTGTTAGGGTTAATGTTTCAGTTGTATAACGAATAACTTTTATAAAGTTTAAATTTGTGATTTGGTTTGTTGAATCTTTAATTTGTGATTTGGTTTGTGGATTATTGATATTTTTGGAAGGGCCTATTCGCGCACACTTTAGCGCCCAATTCATAGCTTCCGAAAAATCTTGTAAGTTTTTTTCTTCATTGCACCTCAGGCACGCTAATTAGCCAATTCGTAATAATTTCGGCGAAAAATAAGACACGTTATTTTTTGGGTTTTCCTATGAAGGGCCTATTTGGGCACACTTTAGGGCCCAATTCATAACTTTCGAAAAATCTTGTCATTTTTTTTTTGTCACTTTTTGTTCGCTCATTGCACCTCAGGCACGCTAGTTAGCCCATTCGTAAGAATTTTGGCGAAAAACGAGACACGTTATTTTTTGAGTTTTCCTATGAAGGGCCTATTCGGGCACACTTTAGGGCCCAATTCATAACTTTCGAAAAATCTTGTCATTTTTTTTGTCACTTTTTGTTCGCTCATTGCACCTCAGGCACGCTAATTAGCCCATTTATAAGAATTTCGGCAAAAAACGAGACACGTTAATTTTTGGGTTTTCCTATGAAGGAAGGGCCTATTCGGGCACACTTTAGGGCTCAATTCATAACTTCCGAAAAATCTTGTCATTTTTTTGTCACTTTTTGTTCGCTCATTGCACCTCAGGCTCGCTAGTTAGCCCATTCGTAAGAATTTCGGCGAAAAACGAGACACGTTATTTTTTGGGTTTTCCTATGAAGGGCCCATTCGGGCACACTTTAGGGCCCAATTCATAACTTTCGAAAAATCTTGTCATTTTTTTTGTCACTTTTTGTTCGCTCATTGCACCTCAGGCACGCTAGTTAGCCCATTTGTAAGATTTCGGCGAAAAACGAGACACGCTATTTTTTGGGTTTTCCTATGAAGGGTCTATTCGGGCACACTTTAGGGCCCAATTCATAACTTTCGAAAAATCTTGTCATTTTTTTTTGTCACTTTTTGTTCGCTCATTGCACCTCAGGCACGCTAGTTAGCCCATTCGTAAGAATTTCGGCGAAAAACGAGACACGTTATGTTTTGGGTTTTCCTATGAAGGGCCCATTCGGGCACACTTTAGGGCCCAATTCATAACTTCCGAAAAATCTTGTAATTTTTTTGTCACTTTTTTTCGCTCATTGCACCTCAGGCACGCTAGTTAGCCCATTCGTAAGAATTTCGGCGAAAAACGAGACACGTTATTTTTTGGGTTTTCCTATGAAGGGCTTATTCGGGCACACTTTAGGGCCCAATTCATAACTTCCGAAAAATCTTGTAATTTTTTTGTCACTTTTTTTTCGCTCATTGCACCTCAGGCACGCTAGTTAGCCCATTCGTAAGAATTTCGGCAAAAAACGAGACACATTATTTTTTGGGTTTTCCTATGAAAGGCCTATTCGCGCACACTTTATCGCTCAATTCATAGCTTCCGAAAAATGTTGTAATTTTTTTTGTCATTTCTTTTTTGCTCATTGCCCCTTAGGCACGCTAATAGGCCATTTATATGAATTTCGGTGAAAATCGAGACAAATAATTTTTTTGGTTTTCCTATAAAAGGCATATTCGCGCACACTTTATCGCCAAATTCATAGCTTGCGAAAAATTATGTACATTTCTTTAAGGGGTTCTTTGCTCATTGCACCTTAGTCACGCTAGTTAGGATAATGATAATGAAGGCATCTAGCTTCATTCTTTTTCAGCTCCCAGGCTATCCTATACCTAAACGTCAAGGCAGCCTTCCTAGTCTACGACGTATATTTGAGCACCTCCGAGCGAGCAATGTAGTCCATGTACTTGAGGACGTAAATCCCGCAATCGTGACTGTTATATTGCTTTGGTCGGTCCTGATCCTGTATCATCACGACCGTCCAAGGCTCTACCGTCGAATTCCTGGTGATGGATTCCCCCGAATAATCTCGGCACGCTAGCGAGAAGATAGTAGTCTGCATCCAACAATAAAAAAGGCCATCAAGCCTATGTTACAATAAGAATATACTATGAGCCAAGGTCAACCGATAAAAACTAACCACTGCAGTGATGTACTCGCTGTACATCTGTGCCAGCGACCGCCCAGGAGAGTCCTCCCTTAGGCTATCGTATATGTTGACCGCTCTGTTCGCTGGATGGAGAACTAATAGGAACCATTGGTTTTCATGATGGCAAGGTATCATGATAAGGTTCGCATGAGCAGCGTGACATTGATAGTCTGCGTTCAACAGGCCTAACACGTTTCCAGCTGGTTTCCACTTACCCATGCCTGCCCCTCGCCTCCTCCATTCTGTTAACTCCCTCATGCTGGTCACCATTAATGTGACAAAATAAGTGGGATACATGTTAAGCTTCAAATCTTAGCACTGGTTATAACGTAGCTCTCTAATCCGGAGCAGATCTATATAAGCGTTCATGACAAAATTTGAAATATCTGTCTCCGGTGCCAACATTCTCACATCCGCGTGACCTAGGAATGTTTCAAGAGGAAAGTCTGAGGTATCGACAGGCTCAAGCCCGAAGTAGTGCCGGCGATCCAATCCCGCTTGTTCGGCCTTAATGGCTTTGTCGCTTGTCCTTTATCCGACCGGATGCTTGGGCGCAAGCCCTGGATTCCTACTTGGGTCACCTGACTCTGGCGCTGAGAGTCGTACGTGTCAGGAGGCAAGCGACTAGACGGCTCCCAGAATTCCCTCTGGGGCAAAGACGCGTCAGGAGGCAAGCGACTAGACAGCTCCCACACCACACTCTGGGGCACAAAGTCGTACGCGTCAGGAGGCAAGCGACTAGACGGCTCCCCTTGGTAACCCCGGTACGCAACACTAAAGTTGTGAAGATCAGTCTTGTACCTCTCAATGGAGCTCTTGAGACTGTCAGGCGCATGCGCGACATACCAGTCAAACCGCTCGAGCTGCTTGAACACCTCAGTGCCCTGGTCAACCAAAAAAACATGCATAGAAAAATCACCGTCATCATTTCAGGCATGGTCGAGAAGGTGCGCAAATAAATATTGAAACAACACTAGGTTGACTTATAATGCTCAATGCCCAGAACTAGTCATAGACCTCACGTGGCGCATACGATGTCTTCCTCACTTGGGAAGGGCGATTCACCCTCGTGCGCGTCACCTTGAGAAACCATTGCAGGTACTCCTCAGTACTGGTGCCGTCGTCCTTGAGCGATACAAGGCTACCATACGTTTCTTGCCAAGTATTCCACTGTTGCACCTCGTCGCTCAGCAAATTCAAGGCATCAGGCACCTCAAAATTCGGACCTCGACCGCTCCTGTATGGCCGCATGTCTACAGCGGGTTTTGGTATCCCTTGTAGACAGCCAGCTTGTTTCATAGCTCGATCGGGCATCTGAAACTCACATACTTCGAAGTGAATAAGTGGCACCCGAACCAAACCTGCCAGCACGTACGACACCGGAAGTTGCCAACACCACTCATCCAACCGATGCATCACCTTCCCATATGGCTGCCACGTCACCTGGGATACATCCATCATATCTAGTTCCCCTCGATAGAACATTAGATGGTGGTGAGGGTCTATCCTCCGTTTGGTCGTAGGCCCCCAGGCCCACACCCTAGGCCACGTCTCATCGGAATCAGCTACGGGCTGTGGACGACCCGTGGGTAGCCTCTCGTAAGACCAAACCTGTGAACGCAAACATTATATGGAATTAGTAATTAATCACGAATATATTGACACGTCAAGCAAGAATATAAATGCTCAAACCTGTAACAGAGTGATGCAGGCGGCAATGGACTTGGCACCCTTTCTCGTAGCTTTGTGCAATGCTCGATATAGGTGCGCAAGGACAGCTGAACCCCACGAATACGAGTATACCTCCTCAAGATCCTCCAAGAACACCATATACTTCGGATGCACCGTGTTTTTTTTTTGCGTCGGAAGTAATATAGATCCAGTAATATACAAAAGGAATGCCTTCGTATACGTCACCAAATCATGAGGAGTGTATTCATCCGGTAGCTCGCCGTACTGCTCTCTCAGCCATTTAAGATTTATGTCGTTGGTTGTAAGAGCTTCCCTCGGAATTCTCAGAAAATACTGCCTAGCCATCTTCGCTATGGATGCAGACGTTTTACTCGAAGTAATGGGTCTGCCATGACATGGGATTCCAAGTATAAATCCGACGTCCTCTAATGTAATAGTCATTTCACCAAACCGGAAGTGAAATGAGTTCGTCTCGCCCCTCCATCGTTCAACTAGAGCGGATATAAGGCAATCGTCGTGCCGAGACCAAATCCCGCAATCGGTGAACATGGTCAAATTTTGACGGTGTAATAGTTGTATTTGTTTCTCGTTCAATACCCACTCGTCGAGGTGACTTGTGCTTTGAATTGTTTCCAAAACACCTCTATCGACACCGTCAAATACGTGCCTCGCGACGTGGTCATCGTCATCGTATAGGATTGATGTATCATGAGGTCCAGGGTTGAAATCCATATCTCTAAGAACAAAATATAATCGTAAACCAACTTAGCGTCCATAATATTTACATTCCAAAACTGTAACTGAATCGTTAACCTAGCTTACCAACGCATTAGCAATAGTCATTAAATCATTATTTTAATGTATTAAAACCATTCCTCACTTCCCACCACTCCGAACGCTTAATAACGCTAGTTCCCTAAAATTTAGCGCCAACGTGGTTATTTAGCAATATCCCCCCCCCCCCCTCCCGATGACCGCTACACCCCCAACACCTCAAAACCGCTTTAAAACCACTTTTTAAATGTATTACATCAATTATATACCAAATATTTCCTCAGAATATTTTAAGGGGGAAAGTTACCAAAACACCCCCAACTTATGCAAAATACCCTGTGGCAGTCATCGCCCCAACAAACATCTCAGAACAACTTTAAAATAACTTTTCGGGTGTCTCACACCCTTTCCTGAACTAAAAGTCATTCGAAAAATTTGTGTAATTTAAAATTAGGAAAATAGCCCCCGATGAGCGGCAAAATTATCGAAATGGCACGGGGTTCATTATCACCCCAACGCCCCAAATCAGCTTCAAAACAACATTTCAAGTGCTTTGCTTACATTTATGGACTAAAAAGTCGTTTGAAAAACTTGACACCGTAAAATTACCAAAATACCCCTCTCGGGGTGGCAAATTACCAAAATGCCCCCTGGCATCAGGAAAAATCTCAAAAGTGCTTTAAAATGCTATTTTAAGCTTCCTGAATTCATTCTTGATCTAAAAAGTATTTTACAAAAGTTTCGCCCAAAAATCCCGAACGGGTGTCCTGATCGAGCGCTCAAAACCCCGTTTGGTAAAAAAATTGCTAACGACTTCGGAATGGCCCGAATTCCTGGGAAATAGAACTTCCCAACATCCTAGGGTTCTCAAAAAAGTTTCGCGCGAAATCGCGCTAACTTGATATTTTAAATTACACTGGAAAGTTACAAGGTTGCGCGTATCAGTTAACCCATTTCCAGTCTTTGGAAAATTCTGAATTTTTTTCCTGATACACATATTTTAAAATTAACTAGGGTCTCTTGTTTGCACTTTCGCAAAATCTAGATCTAGCTATTGTTTATAAATTTGTGAAAAACTATCTAATTAAGTTTTCACCTTTAGCGACATTTATTCCCCGCAATCAGCTTCAAATCAGCCTTTCAGGGGTTTTGCTTACATTTCTGGACTAAAAATCCCTTTGAAAAACTTAACACCGAAAAATTACCAAAATACCCCTCTCGGGGCGGCGAATTACCAAAATGCCCCCTGGCTTCAGAAAATCTCAAAAGTGCTTTAAGATGCTATTTTAAGCTTCCTGAACTGATTCGTGATCTAAAAAGTATTTTACGGAAGTTTCGCCCAAAAATCTCGAACCGGTGTCCGGATCGAGCGCTTAAAAGCCCGTTTGTCAAAAAAATTGCTAACGGCTTTGGAATGGCCCGAATTCCTGGAAAATGGAACTTCCCAACATCCTAGGGTTCTCAAAAAAGTTTCGCGCGAAATCGCGCTAGCTTGATATTTTAAATTACACTGCGAAGTTACAAGATTGCGCGTATTAGTTAACCCGTTTCCAGTCTTTGGAAAAATCTGAAACTTTTCCCTGACACAGATCTTTTAAAAATAACTAGGGTCTTTTGTTTGCACTTTTGCAAAATCTAGCTCTAGCTATTTTTTATAAATTCGTGAAAAAACTGTCTAATTAAGTTTTCACCTTTAGCGACAATTACGCCCCGCAAACCAGCTTCAAAACAACATTTCAGGTGTTTTACTTACATTTCTGGACTAAAAGATCGTTGGAAAAACTTGACAGGGGAAAATTACCAAAACACCCCTCTCGGGGTGACAAATTATCAAAATGCCCCTGGCATCAGGAAAAATCTCATAAGTGCTTTAAAATGCTATTTTAAGTTTCCTGAGTTCATTCTTGATCTAAAAAGTATTTTACGGATTTTTCGCCCAAAAATCCCGAATCGGTGTTCGGATCGAGCGCTTAAAAGCCCGTTCGGCAAAAAAATTGCTAACGGCTTCGGAATGGCCCGAATTCCTGGGAAATGGAACTTCCCAACATCCTAGGGTTCTCAAAAAAGTTTCGCGCGAAATCGCGCTAGCTTGATATTTTAAATTACACTGCAAAGTTACAAGGTTGCGCGTATCAGTTTACCCGTTTCTATTATTTGAAAAAATCTGAAATTTTTACCTGATACAGATCTTTTAAAAATAACTAGGGTCTCTTTTTTGTACTTTGGAAAAATCTAGCTCTAGCTATTTTTTATAAATTCGTGAAAAATCCTAATTTTGACGCCCTAAAAAATCGCTATTTTCGAATCTTTCGAATGTAATACCCCGATTTGTAAAAACGTAATTTTGACGCCCTAAACACGAATTTTAGACTATGGTAAGAACAATTTAAGCGTAACACAATTTAAACAATCAATTGGTAAGAACAATTTGAAATTAACATTGAATTATAAGAAAAATCAAAATACTTACTTGTTTTGACTTGATATATTTAACGAAAAATCTACCGATCTTCTAGCGGTTATCCACCGATCTTCTAGCGTAAAAAAATTTTGTTTGTATTGTTGTGGAGATTATGTAGGTGAGATATGGAGAATGAGGAGATTGGAAGAAATGGTTCGGGGAGAAGGGATTTTATAGAGAGAAAAAGTGAGGGAAAAAGAAGAAAGAAGACGGACAAAAATTGTGCCCG
This sequence comes from Escallonia rubra, assembly GCA_033065855.1. Classification (NCBI taxonomy): domain Eukaryota; kingdom Viridiplantae; phylum Streptophyta; class Magnoliopsida; order Escalloniales; family Escalloniaceae; genus Escallonia; species Escallonia rubra. The sequence continues at coordinate 79,677 of JAVXUO010002507.1, forward strand.
TGAGTGAGCAGTAGGGTGGGGGGAGGGGGAAATGACACGTGGGGGTGGGGGGAGGGGGGGAAATGACACGTGGGGGGAAGGGGGGCATCACGGGGGGAAAGGACAATGGTGTGGGGGCCAAGGGGGGGTGGAGGGGTGGGGGCCCTTTTCTCTTTCTTTCGAATTTTTCGGGAAAAGAAAGGGCCCGAATGCACAAAAAAAAATAAAGGACGGGGGAAAGGAGGGGTGGGGGCCACGGGGGGGGGGGGGGGAAGGAATGGTGGGGGCCACGAGGGGGGGGGAAGGAAGGGTGGGGGGAGCCGTGATTTTTGACCGGAAGAGGGGTGGGGGCCACGGGGGGAGGAGGGGTGGGGGCCACGAGGGGGAGAAAGGACAAGTGAGCCGTGATTGTTGACCACCATTCTTTCTCCCAATCGCAACAAAGAGTTGCGATTGGGTTTTTGTGCTTCAATAATTCCAATCGCAACTCTTTGTTGTGATTGGGTTTTTGCTTTTTTATACAATCGCTGCTAAGAGCAGCGATTCGGTGGAGAAATAATGTTTTCTCCACCGGTGGGTGTGGATCAGCCCTCAGATATATATATATATATATATATATATATATATATATATATATATATATATGGTCGTGATCCATTGTTAGCGCTGTTTGGCCGTCCGTTACATAATGTAGCGGACGATAATTTACCATCCGTTACATTATGTAGCAGACGTTGCTAGCGCTAGCAATGGATCACGACCCATATATATATATATATATATATATATATATATATATATATATATATATATATATATATATATATTGTTGCTGATGAAATCCGGGACACAACTTGACTTCCTTGTGAATAGACCTGTACAACACAGCCAACACCGGTGACTCGCCGAAAAAGTTTCCGGCGAGGAAAACTCCGATGGTTAAGTCAGAAAATCGTATCAAATAGAGTGTCTAGTTTATCGGTCGAGATCTTACCTCTGTCCATGTCTCCTCCTCTCTTTATATAGTACTTCTTTTAATACGTTAATTACTTTCTCTTGATGAGGGTGTTACTCCAATAAGTGGGGTATTAAACTACTTAATGAGCAGTTTAGTACCATTCACTAGGGAGTTACCAGAATTAATGGAATTACAACATCTCTATTGATTTTAAAGAACAGTTTTATTCCTCTCGGATGAAGACACGTGTCTTCATCCTATGCAATGGTATTTTTCCCATATTATTTGCCCCCCAATCCTATACTCGTGAACGAGTGTGGGATTTTAGCATCGAAGCGTTTAATTTAAATTTTTAAGTCTTTGTCTACTCAGTTTAAGAACATCATCCCGGTCTGCTTGGATAGGCCGAGCAGAGAAGTTTCGGGGGAGGTGCTCTTGCCTGTCTAGTAGAGGACTAAGGTCTTGAAGGTAACTCGTCTACTCGGCCAGACGAGTAGAGAGCTTGGTTGCTCGTCTACTCGGCCAGACGAGTAGAGAGCCAAAGCATGAAGCAACTCCTCTACTCGGCCAGAGGAGTAAGGGCGTAGCTGCTCGTCTACTCGGCCAGACGAGTAGAGAGCTTGGCTGCTCGTCTACTTGGCCAGACAAGTAGAGAGCCAAGGCATGGAAGCAGCTCGTCTACTCGGCCAGACGAGTAAAGAGCTCGGCTGCTCGTTTATTTGACCAGACGAGTAGAGAGCAAAGGCATGGAGGCTGCTCGTATACTCGGCCAGACGAGTAGAGAGCTTGTTGACTTGTTGATTTTGATGATTTCGGACTTAACTTATCTAAACTTTAATCTGACAATATTATTAAAGGTAAAACATTTCAGGTTTTATCTTAATCAAACAAAGACATAATCTTGACATGGATGACAGAGATTGACAGAGACTTTGCACGACCTTGACAATGGATGACAAAGACTTTGGACTCAAGCTTTGGACTACACAGAAAGATTCAAGATCTTAAAGTATATCTTTTCTTCTTTTAGTCTTTTCTTTAAACAGCCTTTCTTAAAGGATCTGACAGAAATTCTAGTAAAGAACGAAGCCAAGTGTTTTTAGTCGAAGTCAAGTTTTTGAGTCGAAACCAAAACATTTTAGTCGAAGCTAAGACTTTTAGTCGAAGCTAAGACTTTCAGTCGAAGTCAAGTGTTTTAGTCGAAGCTAAGACTTTCAGTCGAAGCTAAGACTTTCAGTCGAAGCTAAGACTTTCAGTCGAAGTCAAGTGTTTTAGTCGAAGCTAAGACTTTCAGTCGAAGCTAAGACTTTCAGTCGAAGTCAAGTGTTTCAGTCGAAGTCAATTGTTTTAGTCGAAGCTAAGACTTTTCAGTCGAAGCTAAGACTTTCAGTCGAAGCTAAGACTTTCAGTCGAAGCTAAGACTTTCAGTCGAAGTCAAGTGTTTCAGTCGAAGCCAAGTGTTTCAGTCGAAGTCAAGACTTTTAGTCGAAGCCAAAATGTTTTAGTCGAAGCCAAATGTTTTAGTCGAAGTCAACTCTTTTAGTCGAAGCAAAACATTTCAGTCGAAGGCGAGACTTTCAGTCGAAGCTAAGACTTTCAGTCGAAGCCAAGACATTTGAGTCGAAGCTAAAATGCTTTAGTCGAATCCTTCTCGCTTGGCTTTTCTACCTAACAGTCCTCTATTTCCTTCCTGTATAAATAGGGAATCGGTTAGCGCATTTATGACCTTTTTCTCTCGCGCAAATTTTCACTCTGAAAAACTCTCTCATCCAAATCTCTTGCTCTTATCAATTATCTTTTGAGTGAGTTCACTTTAGAAAAAGTTCTGTGTAAGCTTCTTGGTTTTGTTCTTGAAAGAATTTAGATCTTCCCACCTAAGAAGGCTTAGCTTTAAAACTTTCATTGTATATTCTGCTCAAGAAGGAGCCTGTTTATAATACTCAAATTGTAATCTCTTTTCATTTGTAATCTGTTGGAAACCTAGGAAGGGTTTCGGATATTGTACTGAGGTTTGAGCTAGCACCCGAAGCTAGCTGGTTTAGTGAAAGGCTCGAGTAGGTCTCCCTTGTGTGGAGTGCTTGAGGACTGGACGTAGGCTGGTGGGGCCGAACCAGTATAAATCTCTGTGTTAATCTTGTTATTGTTGTATCCGTCTTTACGTTGTAATCTTAATTTTTAAATTCATACCTTAAATTGAAAAACACCTATTCACCCCCCTCTAGGTGTATTTAGGGACCTACAGAGCTTGGTTGTTCGTCTACTCAGCCAGACGAGTAAAGAGCCAAGGCATGAAGGCAGCTCATCTACTCGGCCAGACGAGTAGAGAGCCAAGGTATGGAGGCAGCTCGTCTACTTGGCCAGACGAGTAGAAAGCTTGGCTGCTCGTCTACTCGGCTAGATGAGTAGAGAGCCAAGGCATGGAGGCAGCTCGTCTACTTGGCCAGGCGAGTAGAGGCGTAAGCCCAGTGAGGCAGCTCGTCTACTCAGCCAGGCGAGTAGAGGCGTAAGCCCAGTGAGGCAGCTCGTCTACTCGGCCAGGCGAGTAAAGGCGTAAGCCCTGTGAGGCAGCTCGTTTACTCGACCAGGCGAGTAGAGGCGTAGTTGATTTCGGGGGGAATAAAAGTAAACTTGACCTTTTTACTTATTAACCGATAGGCTCCACGTGTATGCTCTTTACCTTGGGATCTTATCCATCTGTCCCGGACGAATTCTCTATATAAAAGAGGGCTTCTTTCACTTTCACTTTCACTTTCACTTTCACTTTTCACTTTTCACTTCACTTTCAGTGAGAGAAGAAGCGGGTGACTTCGAGAGTTCGTCAGAGGAAATTTCTGAGTTCTTGTGTTTGAAGGTCTTCTCTTTCTTCAAGTAAGCCTCAGATTTTTATTTTCTTTTGAATTCCTTGTTGTAGATCCAAAAAACATGTCTAGACAAGAAGATGAACATGTTTATGAATTAAGTAGAGGCACTGCACCCGTTAGGGTTGAACCTAGCTTTGATCCTTTGTTCCTAGAAGTAGGTGTTCCTTTAATTCCTTATCAGGAGTCAAGGGGACTTCCTGCTAAGGAAATTCTTCCCGATAAGACTCAAAGTCCTAAGCCTTTTGACGCTCATACTTTAAGGAACAGGTTGAGTAGTTATGACCTCAAAATATTGAGGGACAAATGTGAAATTCCACCAAGTGTAAAACTGAGATTGCCCGGTGACAGCGAAGCGGCAAATATGACTACCTTAAATGAGATAGGGGTTTACTATGACACATTTGTTAATGGGTTTAGGGTGCCAATACATCCTTTTTTTATCAGGGTGTTGAATGCATATGGTTTGGCGCCGGCCAACTTTCCGATCACGCCTGGCGCTTTATATCTTTCTTTATATACCAATGTCATAGGCTTGGTCTACGACATAGATTGAGGGTGTTCAAGTGGTTCTTCACTATTTGCACTATAACCAGACGAGTTGGGTGGTATTTTTTAACTCGGCGCTCAAAGGCTAATGCCAACTTGTTTCCTCATCCTCCATCGTCTAATCACAACTGGAAAGATAGATTTCTATTTGTGAAACTTCCAAAGTCTCAAAGAGCTGTCGTCAATAATGTATGGCATCCAGAATATGATACTAGGATGTGTAATATGTTGAAAGAGAAGAATCTGAATGAAACTGACCTAGATCATATTGAGAAGCTCAAAGTGGCTGAACCCTTAGAGTCAAAGTACCCTTTAAGTAATGATCAGCTTCGTGAGTGTGGAATCATCTTTTCACTCGAGGAGGATTCAAATGAAGAAGAGGAGGGCGAGAATGATCCTGGTAATGTACTTATGCGTGAGCGTCTTAGTTTGTCATGGTTTGCCATGATCTTACCATTTATTTTTTGCAGAAACCATGTCTTCAAAAGGTACTCGTGGAAGCGCCGGTGGTAGCCGTGTGGACTCCCCTCTTTTCAATACCCAACGGATGTTAGGAGAAATAATTCCAGACGAAGTGGCATCTGTTCATGGTGTGGATAAAGGAGTCCAGGACTTGGATTTCGATGCTTTGACAGCGAAACCTCAACCGAAGAAACTAGTGACTGACAAGATTGTTCTTGGGCTGACGAGTAAAGATAAGGGAAAGGAGCACTCTAAAAGGAAGAGAGCGCTCAGGGCTGGTACCGCATCCTCTGCTAGGTCTGATACTCCCCATAGGCCTGACTGGAACTTGTCGATCGAGGGGTCTGTCTTTAAGAGTTCCCACACGGCTTGGGAATGGTCAAGCAAGGGGATTATTCCCATGGATCGAGTCACGCTTTCTGGTTATGACATTAGTCACACAGCTAATGTGATGGTTCAGCTGACCTCGCAGATAAGATTGCGTCGAGCATTCTATTTTCTTGCTCTTTTTTATATTTTTTTTAATTTTCTCTCTTGCCTGCAGGCACTAGCCCAAGTGCAGATTGGGGCGGAGAAATTGATTGCTACTTAGAAGGTACTGGATGAAGAAAGGAAGCTTTTTCATGTGGAAAACAACTTTCGTCGAGAAGCAGAAAAAAAAAAGTGGAAGACTTGACTAGAACGTTGCAAAAGGTGAGACTTTCTGAAGCCTCTTTCGCGGAGCGTGTTGAACAACTCGAGGCTGAGAAGACGAATGTTAGACTCAATGCCATTCAGAGTTTCAAAAGGTCTAAGGCTTATACTGATCAGCGTCTGCATGATTCCAAGAGAGCCTTGGTCTACGGTTATAATACTTGCAAGAAGGACATCTTGAAAGATTATGCCGATATGGACCTGAGTATTTACGAGCATAAGTATGCTCGTGAAGTTGCTGCTGATGAGAGCAATCAAAGAGAGGTGGCTGAAGCTCGGGTGATTTCCCAGGCTACCGTGAACCCTAGTCCTTCAACTAGTCGAAGTTTTGGGATGTCTGGTGCTGCTTCGGCAGTGGTGACTGTTCCTTAGCACATGGAGATAGAAGTTGGACTACCTCAAGATACTGAGAAGGACGCATCACCTGAAGCTGCTGAGTAGGATCTTTATTATGTAATTGACTTTAAGACTAGAGGATTCTATGTAAACATTATGTTAATGGAATTAAGGTTTCCTTTTGCAAGAGTTTCACTTCATATCAACTGCATTTAAAAACCTCGGGCCATAATGAGCCGACTGAAATGAAGATTTATACAATACGGCGATTTAAAAAGGAAATTGGGCTTAGGCCGAAGAACAAGAATTTAATTTTGAACGGTCATGGTCATGAACAAGATGCAGAATATGTAGGAGTAGGTGGCCCCCAACTTTGGTCTTGTTCATGAATGATATCATCCCAAAGTCCTGACGTTCCACGTTCGGGGAATTACTTTGCCATCCAGAGTTGCCAAATGATAGGATCCTGGGCCTCCTAATTTAACCACCCTGTATGGACGTTCCCAATTTGGCGAGAGCTTTCCAATGGCATCCCGTGGAACGTAAACGTCTATTCGACGCAAAACCAGGTCTCAACATGAAAAGCACGATGTTGGACTCGCTTATCAAAGAACTTGGCCACTCTATGCTGGTAGGCAGCAAGGCGAATGGCGACATGATCACGCTTTTCATCAAGGAGGTCTAAATTGCTTCGTAGGCCATCATCATTGGTGTCGGGATTGTATGTGATGAACCGAACTGATGGCAACCCTATCTCGAGAGGAATGATAGCCTCTGTTCCAAACGCCAAGCTGAATGGAGTTTCACCTCTGGCGGTGCGTGTCATTGTATGGTATGCCCAGATAATTTTAGGTAGCTCTTCCACCCATAACCCCTTCGCTCCATCAAGTTTTTTCCTTAGTCCTTGTAGGAGAGTACGGTTGGTAACCTCCGTATGTCCATTCGTTTACGGATGTGCCACGGAGGTGAAACGATGTTCGACAGTTAGATTAGCACAAAATGTCCGAAATGTTGCATTGTCGAACTGTTTCCCATTATCAGTGATGAGCACACGTGGGATGCCAAAACGACAAATGACAGCGCGCCAAAAGAAATCCTCGCACTTCTTTTCCGTGATTATGGCCAAGGCCTCAGCTTCTACCCATTTGGTGAAGTAATCAATTGCAACAATTACGAATTTATACTGGGCAGAGGCCGAGGGAAAATGGCCTAATATGTCCATCCCCCACATTGCGAAAGGTATTGGGATTTTCATCATGGTTAGAGGAGTGGGCGCTTGTTTAGGAATAGAGGCAAAGCGCTGACATGCATCACATTTCTTTGTATATTCCAAGGCATCATGCTGCATGGTCGGCCAATAGTACCCTTGCCGAAGGACTTTGTGAGCCAAGGCTCGTCCCCTAGGTGTTGGCCACAAATGCCTTCATGGACTTCACGAATAGTGTAATCTACCTCCGGTGGGGTGAGGCATCAAAGGTAAGGGAGAGTGAACGATCACTTGTAAAGTACATCTTCGACTACCGCATAGTGAGCTGAACGTGAAATGATTCTTCTGGCATCCTTAGAGTCAATAGGCAGGGTACCGTTCTGAAGGTAATCTTTGATTGGATCAATCCAAGATGATTCCTGCGCAGTCTGTAAAGTTTCACGCTCAACGATGCTCGGTTCATGCAGTAGTTCCAAATGGACTGTACGACCAAAACCTGACGGGTCAAGCGAAGCTAGACGAGAAAGTGCATCAGCTGATACATTGTCTATCCGGCTGATTTGAGTAATGCAGAACTGTGCAATGGATGTTGCAAGTTTTTTTGCTTTACGAAGATAACCAACCATCTTTGGGTCGCGGGCTTCATATTCGCCTGACAATTGTTTCACAACAAGCTGAGAGTCGCTATGGAGTGTTTGTGCTCTCATGGCATGAGCCAGATGCATTCCTGCTATCAAAGCCTCATATTCGGCTTCGTTGTTAGATGCCTAAAAATTAAAACGGAGGGCATATTCAACAACGAGTCCTTCTAGTCCTTTAAGAATAAGTCCTGCACCACTTCCCATAGTATTTGATGAACCATCGACGTAAAGCGTACATGCAAACACTTCTGGTTGGGCGACGTACGATTCGGCTTCATCAATTTGAAGGGTACATTCAACAATAAAATCAGCTAATGCTTGACCTTTAATAGAAGGACGAGGCTTGTATTGTATGTCGAACTTGCCCAATTCAACTGACCATGGAACAAGAAGTCCGCATAAATCAGGCTTGTACAATATCCGTCTGAGTGGCCTGTCCGTGAGCACTGTTATTGTATGTGACTGAAAGTATGGACAGAGCTTCCTCACGGCTATAAGAATGGCAAAAGCGAGCTTTTCTGTAGTGGGATAGCGCAATTCGGCTCCTTGAAGTACTTTGCTCACATAATAGACAGGGAGTTGCTTGCTATCCTGTTCTCGGATGAGTATCGCACTGACGGCAAAATCGGTTACCGCTAGATAGAGGAAGAGCATTTCTCATTCAATTGGCTTGGAGAGAAGAGGTGGGGATGCCAAATATTCTTTCAATGCTTCGAAGGATGCTTGGCATTCAGCTGTCCACTCAAAATTTTTGATGTTCTTAAGGGCATTAAAGAATGGGAGGCACCGTTCAGCCGATCTGGAAAGGAAACGGCTTAGGGCGGCAATACGACCCGTCAATACTTGAATTTCCTTTACTCTTCGTGGTGCCGCCATATCTTGAATGGCTTTGATTTTTTCTGGATTAGCTTTGATACCCCTGTGAGAAACCATGAAGCCCAGAAAATTTCCAGAGGATACCCCAAAAGCACACTTTGCCAGGTTGAGGCGCATGCGATATTTGTGTAATACAGCAAAGCATTCTTCCAAATCTGAGATGTGGTATGTTGCTCGCAAGCTCTTGACGAGCATGTCATTCACGTAAACTTCCATATTCTTGCCTACCAAGGGCTGGAAAATTTTGTCAACCAGTCGTTGGTAAGTAGCTCCAGCGTTCTTCAATCCAAATGGCATGACCTTATAGCAAAAGAGGCCTTGATCCGTGATGAAGGCCGTTTTGGCCACATCTTCCTCCTGCATCCGGATCTGGTTGTACCCGGAGAAGGCATCCATGAAACTCAAGAGTTCATGTCCGGATGTTGCATCGATTAAAGTATCGATACGTGGCAAAGGATAGCTATCCTTGGGACATGCCTTGTTTAAGTCCATGTAATCGATGCAGATGCGCCATTTGCCAGTGCCTGCCTTGGGTACCATGACCACATTGGCTTCCATTCTGGATAGTCAATCTCTGTGATGAAGCCGGCCATCAGGAGCTTGTCTACTTCTTGTTTGATTATGGCCTGTCTTTCCGGAACAAACGGGCGTTTCTTCTGCCGGACCAGTTTGTGCTTAGGATCAACCGAGAGACGATGGGTGATCACAGATGGATCAATTCCTAGCATATATGTTGCACTCCATGCGAAGACATCTGCATTAGAGCGAAGAAAAGTGGTTAGCTGATCCCGGATGGTGGGATCCAAGGTCGATCCTATTCATAATAGACGCGTATTGTCTCCGTCTTTCAGTGGTATGGATAGCAGCTTTTCGATAGGGGTAGCGCGCTTCATCATCTCTTCATTACGCTGATCGTCTATGTTGAACGTCTCTACTTTGCATGACGCTATATAACATTTTTGGGCCGCCGCTTGATCTCCTTTTACTACACCAACCCCTTGTGGTGTGGGGAATTTCATTGTGAGGTGATAAGTGGAAGCAACGGCTCGCAATTTATTAATATCTGTTCGGCCTAAAATTTCGTTATATGATGACTTGACTTTGACCACAAGAAAGTCGATGGTTTGAACACTCTGAAGAGGTGCAGTTCCAGCAGTGACTGTAAGTGGAATGATGCCTTCGACAGGGGCAGATGCTCTGGTAAAACCATATAGAGGTGAAGAGATGGGTTTTACTCTCTCGTTAGAGATTCCCATCTGTGAGAAGGCTTCTTCAAAGATAATATCCGTTGAGCTATCAGTGTTGACTAGAATGCGTTTGACACTGTACGCATCCACTTGCAAAGTGATGACAAGGGCATCATCGTGGGGACAAATTACTCCTTCAAGATCGAAATCATTGAATTCCAATGATGTTGAAGCTCTCGACCGTTTAGCAGGACCCTGAGTTAAATTAACATGTCGAGCGTAAGCTTTGCGAGAAGAGTTGGTTAGTCCTCCTACGCTTGGTCCTCCAGAAATGGTGTTGATCACATGAGGGTCCTTCGACGGTGCTTCTTCTGGTCTCCTTTGATTTCCCCTGTGTCCTTGTCGGTTATTTGTTTTGAAAAATTGCTTGAGATGCCCTTTACTAATGAGGCTCTCGATCTCGCGCTAGAGGACCTTGCATTCTTCAGTAGTATGACCGTGATCTTTATGAAAGTGGCAGTACAACTTTTCATCTCTTTTGTCAGCCGACATTCTCATAGGTTTGGGCCATTTGAGAATGTTTTGTCCTTTGACTTGATTAAGGATGTGCTCTCGGGAGGCAGTAAGAGGTGTAAAAGGTCTGGGCATCGTAACCCGAGGCCACTTTGACTCGCTAGCTGGATTACGGCTATCAGTCCTATCTCGCCGCTTCTGGTTAGAACTTGGTTCCTCCTGAGGGTGCACTGAGTCCTCTTTAGCTCGGAGGTATTTTTTGACTTTGTTTAGAAGATCAGTCATATTCTCCGGAGGCCGCTTGTTTAGCGAAAATCGTAAAGGCGTTCCTGGTCGTACTCATCTGGCCATTGTCGCAAAGGTTACTCCCGAATCAAGATGATCGATAAGGAGTTTTTCCGCGTTAAAGCGTGCATAATAGGACTTCAGGGATTCTTTAGGCTCTTGTACTATATGGAAGAGAGCTGAAGAATTTTTCCTCTAAATCTGACTTGTTAGAAAATTTCCACGGAAAGATTCAGCCAACTGTGCCCAACAGGATATGGAGTGGGGTGCTAAATGTTGGAACCAGGCATGTGCGGCTCCCTTTAGTGTAACAGGAAAAGCTCGACACATGATTTGATCCGGGACAAGGTGCAAGTTCATGCATGATGTAAAACGGGCTAAGTGCTCCATTGGATCTCCCGTGCCGTCATATGTATCACACTGGGGCATCTTGAAATTTGTTGGAGTCAGAAAGAACTCTATGTCTTCCGTGAATGGTCGTCCAATTATGACGGGCGCATTCGTGTAGAATTTAGGTCGATGTTCTTTAGAGCGGAGAAGCACCGTCCTTCGAGTGGAAGGAGCTTCATGATAGTTGACCTCCGATCGCCTAGATATGTCTCTCCTAGAATGGACATCATGAGAGTCTTCTTGCCTCCTATGTTGAGGATTGCACCGCTCATCATCTGACTGCTCATCATAAATGTGGATGAAATGCTGATTTGGGTCGTGCGTGTGCATAGCTGCATTTTCGTGCCTCTCCAAGTGATTATGAGCCGTTTGCTTTTGTGCATTGGTGGTGTGCATGGCTTTAAGATGTGGGTCCAAATGTGGTTCAGACCGTTGTTCGATTGCCGCTTGCAGGTTCTCAATAGATTTTTGCATTGTAGAAATGACAGCCAAAAGATCAACTTGAGCGTTCCTGAGAGTGGGTGTCGCGCAAGCGCCAGCTGCAGTTGTTTCTATGAGAGTTGGAAGTCCTGACGGGCCAGCAGATGGTAATGACAATGGGAGAGCAGCTCCGAGGTTTTCCGGAAGTGAGATTGGCATCGTGGTGGGCATTGGAGTATTGGCAACCCTTTTACCGCGATTAGGCCGAAGTTGAGAAGTGGTTCCTCCAAGAACCAAGTTTCGGATTTCAGAAGAAGATGATGAGCTAGAAGCAAGCGCACCATCTTGATTTGCTGGAGGAGGGTTTGGATTGTCGGCCATTGTCTATTCACAAGATCGGTCCCACGGATGGCGCCAAAATGTTGCTGATGAAATCCGAGACGCAACTTGACTTCCTTGTGAATAGACCTGCACAACACCGGTGACTCGCCGGAAGAGTTTCCGGCGAGGAAAACTCTAATACTTAAGTCAGAAAATCGTATCAAAGAGAGTATCTAGTTTATCCGTCGAGATCTTACCTCTGTCCATGTCTCCTCCTCTCTTTATATAGTACTTCTTTTAAGACGTTAATTACTTTCTCTTGATGAGGGGGTTACTCCAATAAGTGGGGTATTAAACTACTTAATGAGTAGTTTAGTACCATTCACTAGGGAGTTACCAGAATTAATGGAATTACAACAGCTCTATTGATTTTAAAGAACAGTTTTATTCCTCTTGGATGAAGACACGTGTCTTCATCCTATGTAATGGTATTTTTCCCATATCATATATATATATATATATATATATATATATATATATATATGAACACATCTTCGGCCTGGCTAACCTTTTACAATATAATTTTTAGAAAATATGAAAAAGATCATGTACTCCCAGAATAACATACGATTTGTTTTGGTAAGGTGGTAAGGATAATTTCGATCAAAGGCATCACTGTAATTATTTTCGATGTGAACTTGGGGAAGAACTCGTTTGCTAACACAAGTAAAAGAAAGTTAAGAAACAAACTTAGAACTAGCACATTTAAAACTTGTTTCACTTACAACATTATTTTCTTTTCACATCTAAAAGAAAAAAAAATTGGCCAATGACATAGAGTCAGGTCCACAGGATGAAAAGGGAAAAAGAGCTCATTGGAGAAAAAGAAAATATAAAATAAATAACTCTGACCTACCTCCAATTATAATTAGCATAAAAACAACCTGGAATGTGTTCGTGGCAAGGCTCCGAAAAGATAGCAAACAAATTAACTGTAAATAAGTATGTTTTATCTAATTTGCTTGCATGATAACAAGATGCCTTTGTCCCACCGGTACAAAAAGACTAACAGTTTAATTTTTGTGACTTAAGTTTCTAAGCTGCTGTTAGACATTTGGTGCAAGAGTCATAACTTCAGGCATAGCAGCTAGGGACATGAGGATTGCGAGTAGCATGAACTCTTCTGCATCTTTTGGGGATTAGAGTTAACAGCAGCAGTGTGCGAAAACACTACACTCTTTTGCCTCTGGTGGAGATTTAAAAATTAAGACTCCTCTCAAAGAAACCCATACCCGAGAGTTCTGCAAATGTTTCCTTTTTCAAACTAAGACCACAATGGAAGATAAAAGGACCATGAACATGTCAAACATAAAATACCCAAAAATCAAAAAGTTAATGCCAGACTATTTGTTTTCATAGTAGGGCCACCAATGTGATTATATCCATTATTATTGTAAATCTAAACTATTTCATGCTATCAATACTGTTTCATACTCAAAACATTCCTGCTGCTAATAACAAAATAATTACACTAATGTCCTGAAATCATCAACTCTAATATACTTTTAATACAGACCGATAATATATAGGCTTTCCATAAAGCCTCTCTTAATCTAGAAAGTAGAGGTATCAAAGGGCCGAGCTTGGGCCGGCTCAGCCCGGGCCCAGAGCTCCAAAAGATAGGTCGGGCCAGACATGGCTTCGGGCCATGGCAATCGGGTCGGGCCCAAGGCTTCAAAATTGAGGCCCTGTCCAAGCCCAAGCCCTAGTCCTAAAGTTAGGGCCGGGCCTTCTTTCAAAAAAAGTGAGAAAAAAATGTCTATTTTTCTCAAGTGCATTGCTTACTTTGGAGACACTTATTTTCTTTGAAAATAATTTATACTATAAACTTGAGAAAAGAAAAATAAAAAAAAATTACATAATCGTCCGGAAGTGTTTCGACGTCCAAATCACTGCTCTTCCTATCATCAATCGGTTTATCTTACTCGCGGTATTTCGCATCAAGGTAAGCCTTCCAACGTAACATAACTCAAGTGACTCCGGGTTAAGACGACTCCTCCTGTCATCCAACACCCTCATGTTCACTGAAAATACCGACTCTAAAGCAATCGTCAAGACTTGCACAAGTAGTACATCCCGGACAAGTTGGATAAAGTTTTATAAAAAATTTCATTTTGTTTACAAAAAGTTAACAAATCAAAATTAACATGTTCTTTCATTGATAAAGCAGAATAATGATTAATATTGGTATACAAATTAATCTCATTAAAAGATAAAAAAGTAGACGAACCTGCCGAACTAGAAGTACCTTCTCCTAGTAATTGTCTTGCTACTACATGTTCAAGACCCTTAAGGTATGGTGCATAATACATTTCACCACTCGAAGATGAAGCTCGCCCGCACTTGTCAGCGAAATTATGATATAAGTTGTACAGATCCTCAAATATCATGTTCACTTTCGTTATAAGTTGGTTTGTGTTCATATCCGTGTAGCACATCAGTCTTGATATCTCTTGTGTCGAGACTTTCACGCCATGTAACTTTAACTTAGGATCCAAACAAGTGGCTACAGCAAAAATAGTAAGCCTTTTCTTCCAATATTTATTAAACTTTTTGTCTATCTCTTTTACTATTTCCTGAAAGAGTCATATATATCTCTATTTCGTTAACATTGTGATCATTTTAAGAATTTCTACTACAGTGAGAGGAGATGTGGGATAGTAAGTACCAGAAAATAAATTGGTAGACGTGTAAAATACTTCCAAAAATTCAAATAGCCATGCAGCTTTCTTCCATTCTGCGTGAGTTGGCAAGCCTTCTGGAAACGTGGTTACAAGAAATGTGTATACACTTCTTTGTATACAAAAACATATACAGGTCGAAGACTTTCCTTTAAGTCTGAAATAGCAGCTTTGCAAAAAGGAAAGAAATAAGAAGGCAAAAGACATGGGAAAGATACTCAACTCGTCAAAATCAAGCCAGTTTTGACAACCATAGGAAGGAGGCATCTGTACTTTTATTTTTTGTCTATATGTGTGCATTTATTCTGTGTAACTATATTAACACCTTTTTTTCAATCGAATTATAACAAAATAAACTAAATTTAAATTATTATATTATGCCTCGTGCGGAAAGTATCCAAGCTACTCATGTAACCTGATATAAATTCTCGTGATTAAAAAAAAACAATAGTAAATCTAGCCTTCCTCTTCCAGTTTGTTGTACTTCTCTTTCCACTTGACTGGCATTTTAACACTAGTAGATCCAGCCTTCCACTTGTTGTTTGCATGATGACGATGATGATGATTCAGTAGCTTAGTCTTAGATGTTTTTTTAGATAAAATTCAACCATACTGAGAAGGTATACAAGTGGGGAAAATGGTAGCTCAGTAAGCCATTCGAATCTTTATCACATCACTACAGCATCAGAATTGCCCATTATCACGCTAGTATGTATTCCGATAACAATCCTCATGAATCGTCACCAAGTTCTTTTTCCATAAATGAATACGGCAACAAAGAAAGTGGGAAGATGGATTAGAATTTCAGAGAGGATGCAAATGAGCCCTAGAGGTTGGTGAGTAAGGGATCACAATCGCGAGTCAGAATCGTAGGGAATGAGTAACACTTTTTTTTTCTTTTGACAAAATAGAAATATAGCATTGATAAATTAAGGTTATAATGTTTTTCAAGAAGCTCAATAGCTGATAAAGGTCACGACATTTCTGTGATTCTGTGCATACAAGAGCACAAAGGTTAGAGATTAGCATATTACTATGGCACTTAAACAAATTACAATCAAACTAAAGTAGAGTATATCTTAAACTTCAACCTAACTTTAAGTAAAACACTAAGACCTAAAGGTTACAAATAACACCTATGTCAAGATAAAAACACAGTTGTTACAATGAGAAGAACAACAAGAACCGCACGAATCAAAGGTGTACTCGACCACATATGGAATCAGAAAACAAGACAAGAGGCCATCAACACTACATGGTCCACAAATTTCAACTGACATTTACAACATCAATGCATGTTGTCGATAGAGCGGGCAACAAACCAACTAACACACAAAACACGAATAATCCGTAGTACATACCCACCTCCTCCCCCCCCCCCCCCCCACTCTTCTTCGAGGGCTCCAACCCTCACCCCAAACCCCAAGCCTTCCCACACCAAATCCTAGACACAGCACCTAGTAACCACTATAGACAGCCACCCCACAGCCTACTATTGGAGCCCTTACTCTCCACCAGGGGTGGCAAAATGGGTGGGTTGGTTAGGTTTGGGTGTTAATTAATTGGGGTAGGTACAAATGGATCACCAATCCATTTTAACTCATTTAGTTATGGTAGAGATGTCAATTGGGCCGGCTGGCCCGCGGCCCAGCCCGTTTTGGCCCAAAAAAAGCCCGGGCCGGCCTAGCCCTGTTATAAACAGTGTAGGCCTGCCTTTTTAGGGCCTTGGACCAGGCCAAGGTTTCAAAAAAAATGGTCCGACCCTAAAAAGGCCCGAAAAAAGCCCAGCCCCGAAATTGGCCCTGGTTTGGCCCAAAATTGGCCCGGATCTGGCCCTAAATTGGCCCAAATTCTGGGCTGGCCCACTTTTTTCAAATTTTTGTCCCCCCCCCCACGGCTATATTCCCCACTAATTCAAGAAATTCCACTTTTACCCCCCCCTCCCCAACAACTATATAACGGCTAGTTTGGGGGGTATTTTGGTCCAAGTTAACTTTTTTAAATCTTTTAAGGTTTTTTACACTTTTACCCTCCCTAACAACTATAAACGGCTAGTTGTTAGGGATATTTTGGTCTTTTGTGAACTTTGAAAAATCTATAAATTCACACCCTATCTTTCTAATTTTTCACACCAATCTTCTTACTCTCTTTTATCTAAACATTCTACATTTCTACAAGCTTTGCTACTATTTTCCTCTCCAATTACTACTCTTACTAATTACTACTCTTGTTTATTAATTAGTACTTTTGCTAATTATTACTCATGTTTATAAATTACTACTCGTGTTAAATTTTAATTACTAACTATTCCTCTTATTCATTTGTTATTCTCTAATTATTTTGTTTACTAATTAGTAATTAGTGAATTCTTATTTATTAACTACTAGGGCTAATTACACCTATGTCCCTGAGGTTAGGGGTAATTACAGTCAAGGACACAAAGTTTCAAAATGTAACATTCCGTGACAAAAAATGTTTCAAATGTATCACCCGTGTCCATCCGTTAGGGTTCCATCCAAAAAATATACTGTTCATCATTACGTATTTTAAAAATGACAATACTGCCCTTGTACAGTATATCCTAAATAATTTTTATAATTTTCAAATTAAACCTTAATTTTTTAAAATTAGGATTTGCAACTAATTTGCAAATTAAGCTTTTGAAATCGTAATTAGGGTTTTGAAACCCTGATTTAAAAATTAGGGTTTTGAAACCTTAAAATTAGGGTTTCAAAACCCTAATTTTCAAATTAGGGTTTCAAAACCCTCCTTCTCCAGATCTGATTTAAGGGTTTGATGGAGCTGCTGGCATGGAATGAGGGAGTGGGTTGCTGTGGGGGAGGAGAGAAGAGATGAAGGGGAAGAGTGACGTCGCCGACGATAGGTTTCGACGCCGGCAGGAGATTGCACGCGGTGGTTTGGGGTGGGCGATGACGAGGAAGGGGAGGTAGACGGGGTGGGCAGTGATAGGGTGACGAGGAAGGATGAGGCATGCGGGGTGCGGCGCCGGGGAAGGGGAGCAGGCGGGGTGGGTGGGTGACGGGGTGGGCAGTGACGGGGTGACGAGGAAGGAGGAGGCATGCGGGGTGCGGCGCCGGGGAAGGGGAGGCAGGCGGGGTGCGGCGCCGGGGAAGGGGAGGCAGACGGGGTACGGCGCCGGGGAAGGGAAGCAGGCGGGGTGGGTGGGTGACGGGGAAGGGCGAGGGGGATGCAGATGGGGTGGGGAGGGGTGGGGTGGTTAGAATTAGAGTTTTTCTTTTCTGATTTTCTTTTCTAAAAAGAAACAATGGCATTTAAAAAAATAACTTTCTAACATAAGGGCAATAAAGTCATTTTGTTAAAACCGTTAGGATTTTTAGGGTTCCGTTTGTCAATGGACATAAGTGTTACATTTTGAAACTTTGTGTCCTCGCATGTAATTACCCCCAAACCTCAGGGACATAGGTGTAATTAGCCCTAATTACTATTACAAAGTTATTTTTAATTACTAACTCCGGCCAATTTTGAATTACTAATTACTCTTATTCCCTAGTTACTCTTCAATTCTTTTTAATTGTTATTTTTAATTACTTATTACTGCTCTAGTTTTATTTTTTCAATCTAATAAAAAAATTTAGCGTCAAATATGTCTGGAATACTGAAGAAATTAAGGCGTGGATCATCATCACGAAAAACGCCACCACAAGGTCAAGCACCACCACCAGCACAAACACCACCACCACCACGAACACCAATCCAAGCACCACCACAACCATTCGTTCCTGAACAAATGAGTACGGGCTGTATGATAGATACCCAAGCCAATTAGGAATTCAATCAAAAAATCTGATGGTTTTGAGCATCCATATATAACCCATATAAATTAATGGGTTAATAGGTTGTAAGATCCTCAACCCATTTAACCTAACTATTTATATGGGTGATTTTGGGTCATTTTAAAGTGGACGAATTTGTTGATAGCTCTACTCCCCACACTCTACGACCAACGCCAAAAGGCAAGATCGGCATTGACATATTCAAATTGTGTAAAAAATCTAGAACCCAGCCTGGATGTGATCACCGCCACTGCTGATGCGACCTTTGCCGGCAAATTCTGGCCGTTGTCGATGAAATTCTAGCCTATGCCAATGTTAGTAAATTTAGCCCGTACATCGGCAAAAGCACTGATCAACCATCGACCATCTCAACGATGTAGATCTACCATTTCTAGTAGATCAGAAATATCACCAAGATCTACTTAGATATGACTAGATCTGGCAATTTCGAAGCAAGATGTATGCGTCGTCATCCTCCGAATAGTGATTTGGGGAGATGGCGCCAGGCCGCCGCAATGCCTTTATCCACCCTCCAATTTGCCGCCGGCCACGAATGGTGCACTCCTTGAAGGACATTAACACTAACAGAAGGAGGAACTTACAAATATAACTAGGCCAGAGTCCGGCCGCCGCCCCACTCACGCTGCCGCACAGTTGGGCGACTAGAGGGGGCTGCTCTAGCCCTTCAGAAGTTTAGAGGTGTAAAGAGAAGTAGGAGGGTCTTATAGAGAGAGAGTACCGCCATGAGGAATAAGAGTTGTGCATTACCTCACTGTACAAGAAACAAGCTACGTTAGCAAGTAGTGTTTGCATATCGGTCCTTGCACGGCTGGCAAATGCGGCAAGTGAAAGAGCCACCAAAATAGCCAATTAATCGGCTAAATTCATTGATTCAGAGTACTGTGTAATCAATCGCCCATCATCAGAGATTGTTTGATCCCTGAAAAAGGAACACTGACAATGCAAATTCCATTTCTGGTCAATCAGGGAATGCATCAGGGGACCCAAGTTAATCACTTGGACCAAACAAAGCCAAGAAGCAGCGCCAAAGGAAAAAGAAAAAGGGAAACATAAGGCAAACTTTTTTGTACAATGTTGAACAAGGACAAAACCAATACCGAACCTCAAAAGAAAATCTTCAGATGTATATAAAGCAAAAGTTGCTCAGAAAGTATCTAAAATCACTATCATTCTTATAAGCTAAACTGTGTCTAAAGTTGAGATCCAGCTCTTTTGCCGTTGGAGAGAAACTTTGTGCCTAAACTTTCAACAACAAAATGATGCTTTTCAACTTTGCCAAAGACGGTACAACCTGCAAATTAGGCAAGAAATAATTATTATTCACAAGCATATCTAACTTTGAAAGCAAACGATATATATCACTAAACTGAGATACCTACTATCAGATTCCTCGAAATATATTATCGATATACAGCAAGCAAAAAATGTCATAAACAATTGCCACAAAATTTAGCATATACTCTTCCTATGCATTTGTTATGTCCCCTTCGACTTAGGTTGTTGTGTTTGGCAGGTAAAACTTGTAATAAGAACAGAGTTTCATAATGCATCCAAAGTTTCACACAGCTTAAGCCTAATTTATAAAGCTCCTAATATGATACTCGTGAGACATACACCATGGCTCTGAACAGATAATCATGGTTGATAGGCATTAACAGCTAAACTTCCAGGAGATGAAAGCATCTATACTCAGCATCCTAATGACAGTCATAAACTCTGGTTAGGTGCAAACTAAAACTCAAATGCATATCCAAAACTAGCGAGTGGGGTAGCTAAAATAAAGGGCAATATTGTGCTGAGCAATTTGGGAAAGTAAAACCTGGAGCAGCCCAAGTATCAACTTAAGTTTTACCAAAACAGGTTTCACGAGATGTGCAGGAACAGCAGGATGGTTTTCTGGACGTCTTGTTAGGTGCTGATTGGGAATCAACGTGTGAGATTTTAAAAGGAAAGAAGTGCAGTTGACATTGAACAGCTAAAAAGTTGGACTATACAACACATTAAGGTTGAAAGTTAAGAAACAAAATTAACAACCCAACTCCCTTGGGTAAATATCAAAAAAAGCATCTAGGGAACAATGTTTATGTTTATAACTTGATATGCTAAAGATAAAACCATGATAAGACTGTTTCATGCAGAGCATGTTATCTGCAGCTACTGTTCATCCAAGATTTTTCTCCCTAACACTTGGGTCTATCTCCAGCAATAAGAAGCATCTAAAGTTGCCAGAAGCAACAGCAAAGGTTCCAAAACCTAGTTGCACTGACTAAACTAGATAAACTTCACTCAGATGCAGGAAGCATGCAAAATAAACTAGAAACTAACCAGCAACCTATGCAGGAAGCTACAGATGTCAGACACACCTGCTAGCGTCCAGTTGCACCAAAAAAAGAAAAAAAAAGCTTCCCATCCTTTGCTGAACCAATCGTACAATATGGAACAGGTTTGAGGTCAATAAGGGCAGGCCGTAGTACAGTCTTATATTGAGAAGAAAGACTATGAAAGATAATGTTTTATCTGTTAAAAGGTGCCATAATACTGAAGAAACATTTTGAGTGTAAAAAGCAAAGCATAGGTAAAAGGAAGAAGGTAAGCTTAGAATCTCTCAAGCAATTTCAAGATTATATAACATGATCGATAGAAGGTTTAAGGTCCATAAGGGCAGGCCGTAGTACAGTCTTATATTGAGAAGAAAGACTTTGAAAGATAATGTTTTATCTGTTATAAGGAGCCGTAGTACTGAAGAAACATTTTGAGTGTAAAAAGCAAAGCAAAGCAAAGGTAAAAGGAAGAAGGTACGCTTAGAATCTCTCAAGCATTTACAAGATAACGTCACATGATCGATAGAAGGTTTGAGGTCCATAAGGGCAGGCTGTAGTACAGTCTTATATTGAGAAGAAAGACTTTGAAAGGAAGAAGATAAGGCCTAGAATCCCTCAAGCATTTTCAAGATTATGTCACATGATCAATAGAAGGCTTTGATAAGAGCAAAAAAATTGTCCATCCTTACCTCTCACAGTAAGAAAATCTGCATGAGTTATATGTGCTGACTGCTTATATCTCCCATCAAACTCACTTTTAGAGATATCACTTTAAAACTAACATCAATTGAGCACTAAGAAGCCAAATCAACAATTTTAAAGAAAGTTGTACGAAGTGAAAAAAATGTATACTTCATTAAGAGCCTCCGTGCATACTTTGTATAGATCGTGGCCAAATCAACATTCTTTAACATAACTAGGCGCTAACAAAGATTTCTCTACCACTTAATGCTTTCAGATATGTTCATCCCATTTTCTTTACCCCATTCCCCACCCCCCCAAACCAGCCAGAATTTACAAGATGACTCGTGTTACATAAAGGCTCGAACTTTGTGTAACGGTTGGTTGGAACTTTTTCAAACGAACAATGTCATCCATGATCCAACACCTTTTTGAAAAACCGTATTGTGCAAAGTAAAGTGAACAGAAATGCCAAAAAAATTGACCAGTTTTAGCATTCAAGCCAACCAATGTACAATGATACCCATCATGGAGACTGCTATACAAGATAGACCACATTAGAAGAGCTAACCACACATTTTATGCAGGTAAATATGAATCTAAAACAACGGTCAATTGCAAAAATTTCAATATATACAAGAGTACTGTGGTATAAAAACTAAGAAGAAGATACCTCACTGTGCTCAATCTATGTCCCCAAGGTTGGATGGCCCGTCATTGTTACTACCACTGCTAGAGCCTCCAGCCGGCCCAAAACCACCATAGCCTCTGGCTGATCCATGACCGGAGCCTTCCCAGAACGACCGCGGCAGTGATATAGTAAAGGTCCTCTCCGTCATCCGCGGCACATTCCTCCCAGAACCCCCTTCGCCTCCCCCACCACCTGAACCAGCACCCGAACCACTTAAATTCCCCTGCGTCTCCCTAAGCCTATTCTCATAATCCAGATCATCTGTAGGCAACTCGTGTCGACAAACCGGGCACGAGTTATGCAATTCGAGCCACGGAAAAATGCAACCGGGATGGTACACATGGTTACAAGGCATCTGTTTCACCTCCATGCCCCTCTCGAAATCGTCCTTGCACACCGCGCACTGCGCCAGATCAGAGCTCAACAGTTTATCATCTACGGCGACGCTCGGCAGTGACTCCACGACAGATTTCGCCGCCGGAGGGGTCCCGTACCGGTTTGGGTCGCTCTCGGCCAGTTGCTGGATCAGCTGCTCCAGACCCGGGCCCATGAAGTAGTCCCCAAAATTCGCGGGGAAGGACATGAAACCACCAAAATCGCCGCCGCCACGGCCGCCCCCTGTCAAATGGTCATCGATCATAAAGTCAATGTTTGCCCCGCCGTCCCTCAAAGAACCGATGTAGCTCTCGAGGAAAACGAAGGGGTCGAAGGCGGCGTGTCCGGGTTCGGGCCCGGGCGCCCATCCGGGTGTTCCAGCGACGGCGCGGTGGTTTCTGGAAGGCCTGCGGCGAGAGAGGAGGCTGCTCAGGATGGAAGTAAAGGGATCGAGATCCGGGCTAGGGTTAGGGTTGTGGTTGACCCACTCTTCGAGGAAGCCGCCGTTGCAGGAGGGGCATAGGAGCTCGGCGGAGGGGACGGGGGTGATGGTGACGGTGCGGTTGCACTGGTGGCAGAAGTACTGCTGAGGGAAGACGGCAACGGCGGCTCCGGCGGACATGGTTAGGTTTGGCAATTGATAGGCTGGTAGCCTCCGTGAATATAGAGAGAGAAGAGGAGAGTGGAGAAATGTTTTTATATTTGTGGTCATTTAGTGAATCTAGGGGTCCTTAATTAAGGTCAAAGTGGGGCTCATTTTATATTAGTAGTCTTCTTTAAGTAATTACAGTCACCGCCCTTCAACTTCTAGACTTGGTTCCAGATTGCGGATCGCATTACACTCGGATTTGCTTGGATTTGGGAGTTTGTTTATAATCAATCTACTCGGCCCTATCCTAGAGGCAAAAACTTAAAAACTTTAATCTTCTTTTGAATTTAAATAATATAATATCGGGATCTAAGTGTTATGTTAATTTTAATTTTTCTCCAACAAAAATTAGCAATAAGTTTAATATGTGTACACATTTACGTATGTCAAAAAAGTAGTATATTGAATCAGGTTAGCTTATATTCGCCCCATAGTTCCTGTTAACCCTATGATTGGGCGATCTATGCTTACATTTCGTATTAAAAATAATCAAACATTGATTACGCTTTTAATATGTGTTTTGATATGAAGGGATATACATTCACACTAACGAAGACACATTTGAGAAATTGAATATGTTAATCGCTAAAAATCATGTCAAATCTTTCTATAATTGCTATAATTTGTATACACCGTATAAAAATAATTAGGGGCTCCATCATACACTATGAAAATCACATTCTAGGCCTCCATTTAATACAAAATCATCAAGGCTTATAGATCAAAGAGAGCATCTCTGTGAGCAATTTTTTGATTGAGAGTGAAGATTTTTCAAGTCATCAATCCTCTCATCTCACTATAGTACTAGAGATTCGTTCATACTTGTTTCCTTTCGAGATGATTCTTTGTATATAATTGATCTTAATAAAAGGGTTGTCATCAATGCTTGGGTTTGTCGTGCCCCCAGGCTCTCAATCACAATACCATGCCCTCGGCACCATATACACTTCACCGCGCCTATGTGCCACTTCCATGAGACGTGCCCCTGACACCAGGTATTGTCTTTCGACGATCATCGTCGCGCCCATGCGCCACTTCCATGATATGTGCCCCTGGCACCAGGTATTGTCTCACGACAGACGTCGCCGCCCCCATGCGCCACAATCATGTCTCATGCCATTGGCATCGCGTCCATGCATCACAATCATGTTACATGCCTTTAGGCACCATACTCATTCACCACACCATGCGCCCCCGCCATGGATGTGGAACATGCTTCAACCCACTCTCCGGAGTGTGCAGTATTCCGAGGGGCTTCGCTCGTAGTGCTTTGGCACAAGGACCATTCGCAGTAGGATATGCTCGCTCTCAAAGACACTATCTCCGCCTGGGGTGACTTGCATGATACAAGGCACGTCTGATGTCACGACCCAAACACACGGGTAGGCCCGTGAGCTAGATACGTGACCGGCTACATACCAAATGGACTCCAACCAAGGGCTCTGTCAGGCCTTACTACACCATGTACACAAGAATCTATAACCAAGTAGTTTAAATCTATCTTCTTAATAATATTTCTAAAATCACGCTTATAATTTCTTAATAAATCTCCAATGACATTCTCTATTTAACGTCTAACATAGATCATTTTAAATCTGGTGGAGATCTAAGCTTCGAAAAATCTCAAATTTCAAATTTAGTACTAGCATCCCACCTAATGATTTATTAAATAATCTAAGAGGACTACAATTATTCTAGCAGTCGTCTACCATAATCCTCGTGGCCTTCATCAGTGTCGGTTTCATCTAGATCATCGCCTGAAAAATATTTAAAAGAGTGAGCTTGGGGTCTAGTAAGTACACATACCATATTCCTAAAATAGGTTTTGGGATTCATAAAAACATGCCATGGTTTTCTTTGATTTAAAATTGGTAAATATTTTCACAAGAGATACTATACATATATCTACTTTATGAAAGCAATTCATCCAAGATTCTCAGAACTAAAGTATGACATCAAGAAGGCTCATTAACAACTATCACAGTTCATCATAACTTAAGTATGCTGTGGTCATCGTACATTCCTCCCTGACTAGGGCCTACAATCCCTATTCCACCCGGGATAAATACTATTCGGTCAGGATATGTGCCCCCCTGACTAGGGCCCACAATCCTTCCTTCGTCCGGGATACATATAATTGTAGATGCAAGGGTGAACCACGAGCAACAGTATTGTGCGTCAACGTATCGTCCTGTTGACCAAGACCCAACAATCCAACTTTTTCCCGTGGATATGGGGCGCAACAACCAGCCAGAAACATCGTCTTATTCAATATAAGTCAACTTTAAAATACTACTCTTAGAAACATTCCATGGCATTTTTTATGCATTTTCTCATCAACCAATTTACACAAAAGCAGTAGCGTGGCGTGTGAAAGACTTTAAAACTTCTAATTGGAACAAATCATTTATACATATACATAGATGGAAAATAGGGTATACAGGAGAATATGACAAGAGTACTTACATGGATAACTAAGCGGTTCTGGTTCTTGTTTTCAAACCTGCCTTAGCTCTTGTCTATCGAAACTTAAACAATAAACAAATGTTATTTATTACCGCTCAATCATGCCTAGGTGCTAAATTTTCCCGCAAGTGTGCAAAATTACCAAAATACCCCTAGACTTATGTAAAATTATCAAATTATCCCTAACGCCTAACGTACAGTTACACACCCAATATAACTCAAAATGTCCTTTTAAATAACTAGGTGGGTTTTCCGGGAAAAAAATAGCATTTCTGGAAATTCTCCATTCGAAAACCTAAATCGTTCTTTAAATTGAGTGCTAAGGTTCCTTTTCCAAAGTATATCCAAACGGTACCAAAATATCACGAAATTTCAGATGCTCAAGCATCTCAGTATGTTTAGATCACTGTAAAATTTCTGGCTAAAAATATTTTTGTTTATTATATCAAATAGTTCAAAAGCCTATTTTCAAAATAAGATCGTTTCAGGCATTTTTCATACCTAGAAAAATCCCATAAATTTCTACATCAAAGGTTTCACAAAAATAAGGCTAGTTTCAATTTTGTACTTTGCCCAAATATGCTCAGAAATGGCTTAAAAAGTCTTAGGCAATGGAATAATCTATAATTCTAGAAAGAACATTTTTTTTCAGCAAACCTTAATTTTGTACATTGACCATTTTGAACCTGAACCATGACGAATCTTAGAAAACTCAAAACTAAAAAGTTAAATTATACTTTCTAAGGTTTTCAGAAATATAAGGTTCACAAAAATCCAATGAGTAATGACTTCTCTACAGTAAATTGAAGTGGCAGATCAAAACATCACCTCTCTGTGCAGACCAATTCTATTCAATGGTTATTTTGGATTAGAAAGACTACGAATCTCAGAAACCTCAAAACTACAAAGTTCAAGAGAACTTTCTGAGGTTTCTATAAATATAAGTTTCACAAAAATACCATGAGTAATTAATTTTCTATGATAAATCGAATTGGCTGCCAGAAACCAAAAATTCTGGACTTCTACAATGAATTGACTTTAAGGTCATTTTTCAATTTGCAAACGTGCAATTCTGAGAAAAAAATTAAAACTATGAAGTTAAAGACGACACAATGAGGTTTTCAGAAAGTATAAAATCATCTCCATTGGATTCGAAATCAATAAGATATGACAAAAATCCTAACTCACTCTTATGCTACTCTATAGGAGCCTCTTCTCAAAACACACCCGAAAAAGCTACCAATTTCATAAAAAAAACATATATAACATCCAAATTCATGGCTAAACTAAAGAAAGAGTTTAGGGATTTCATTACCTTGAATTTCTCCTTGCCTTAGCTTGGTTTTTCCCTCCATTCTCTCTCTTTCTCTCTCTCCTATTTCACGTGAAACAAGGGCTTGCAGATCTGCTAGGACGGCTGCCATCTTAGGACTTCCTTTATATACGATTGCCCTAGGTTGAAATTATTCTAAAGACCCCCTCACACTTAACTAGTGTTCTCATCTCATCCACATTCCTTTTAAAAAGTCACAATAGTCTTAGATTAAGGTTAAAAATAAAATTTTCATCGACCAATGAAACGTTCAGGGCATTATATTCTTCCTACCTCATTAACTTGCGAGCTTAAAATCATTATTAATGATTGCTAAAGGTCACAATCAATATCGTTAGTGATAATCATCGCTAAAGGTCACAATCAATACCGTTGGTGATAATCGTCGCTAAAGACCCCAATTAATATATATTTCCACAACTGCCAGTAAAGAAATAACTAAAATTCTAAAATTTACCATAAATCGTATTCTAGGTGCGGGTGTGGGGTATTACATATGAGTTGCGACCATGTCTACTCACGTTATCGGTGGTCGTCAGCGCCCCCAGGACGATGGCCCTCGGGTCACTCCGAGATGGGAACATGTCTTTAGAGGGCATCACACCTAGTTCGCCTAGTAATTGGGCACATGGACCTTCCCTTACCGCTGTCAGGTTCTCTCCGCGTCTCTTGACGCACCTTTGTGGGATTCAGTAAGGGCTTGGACCGGTGGCTAGGGCAACGGGCTTACTCTGATCATGCGGCCGCTGTGTAGTCAGTCTTCTCAGACAGGTAGAGCGACGCTGTATGGGGTAGGGCACACGAATTTGGGAATCGACAGTTCAACGGAGAACCGGTATTTTTGGACCCCCTTGTGACGTGTCACTCACAGGGGGATGACACGTGTCAGCTGATGACACATGCACACTTTTGCCTATAAATAGGGGACGTTGGATTTTATTTTCAACAGAATTCTCTCATTTGACAAAACCACTTTCTCACTTTAGAATTCAAAAGCTCTGAAATTCTAGAGAGGGAAACATAGTTGGACCCCTGATGTTGGACCCTAGCTTGGACTGTCGACTGCCGGCCGTGTTCGTTTTCGCCTTGTCTCCACAGTACTGCTACTCCTTACGGCCTGTTTGGGGAGCCTTACTCTCTGTCCTTACTCCACCCTCATTGTCTCTCACTTTGTACATCTGGCAGCTGACTCGTACTGCATCCTCACACGTAGGTACAAACCCACTTTCCTTGACATCAAATTTTAAATAATAAAAAAATAAGTTAGTCATACATGTTTAAAAATAAGTTAGTAAATTATTAATATCATATCAAACTTGACCTTTAAATTTTTTTAACTATATTTTCTGATGAGTTTTAACTTGTAAAACTAAACGTATTTTTGTAGGTAGTTTACTTATCAATTAAAATTTTATTTTGTGTTATTGTTTAAATTTTTTATTAAAATGTCAGTTGTCATTATTGTAGATCGATAGTTATATACTAACATCAAAGAAGTGTTATACCAATTGACTTAATAATAAATACTGTAGTATGCAAGATATATATATATATATATATATATATATATATATATATAGCTGGTTTTCAAGGGGAAAAAAGTAGTGGCTACGATTCATCAGCTGCTTCGATACGGAGGTGGTGCTCCACACCAAATTCCACCTCTCCTCTTCTTCCACTTTCCCACCAAACAATTTTCCTCATCTCACACGATAATTCTCTGACACAAACACACACTCATCACTCTCTGTGTGTGTGTGTGTAACATGGAAACACTAGTCTCAAGCTCCACAATCTTCTACACCTTCCCAATCCCTCCGGTCCGCGCAGTTGCCTCCACCTGCCCCTTCCACACCACTTGTTCATTATCCACTTCCCCGTCAAACAAGCTCGCACTCCGCCCCCGAAATCAGACAAAGTCAAATTTCTTCACTTCTTCTTCATCTTCCCGAAAACTGGCAGTAACATGTGGAGTTACCGAAATTAACGACAGCCAGTTCTCGAGCGTGGTCTTGAAGTCCGACCTTCCGGTTCTCGTCGAATTCGTCGCCGGCTGGTGCGGTCCCTGCCGTCTCATGGCTCCCGCTATCGATTCCATTGCTCAGGTTCTGATCATCATTCCCTTCTGCAGTTCAATTAGCTTCAATGTTGCGTAAAATTGAGAAGTGTCCTCAGTTGATGAAGTGCCAAACTTATGTGTGCTCAACGAATTGAATTATCTTATGAGCATTACTGTTAATAATGTTCAATTACCTTGAAAGTTCTGATCGCTTATCTTTATTGATGCTCTTGTCCATCCTGTTGCAAACCGAACCGATGCATTGATCAGGTGAGATATCTGATGGAAACGTGGATAATGGATCTTAATTTTTAGCATTGTTCGTTCGAGAGACTTCGTTTGCAGAAACATTCAGACACAGGTGCCGCGTAATTATCCGCGAGCTTTTAGGAAAGCTTCGAAATGCATATTGGAAGTTCTTGGTCAGACAATATAGGTAGTTAGTATACTTCAACTTAATTGCCGCCACCAGTGCCATTTCCGCGCGCGAAAAAGCTATTTGTTTTGATCATGGAGAAGAAGCAGTAATTGAAGCAAATGTAAAAATGAAGAAGTAGCACATTTGATGGCCTCAGTAGATGGTCTTGCTTAAGGAAAAGGACAAAAAGGTGTAGGGTGTTGACTTTCCAGGGATATAGCTACTTACTCCCAGTAATGGCAAATTTTGGACCATCTCAAGACTCTTCACAGGTGTAGTTGGCACCGGCCAACTAGTAAACAAAATAGTAAGCAATAACACCAACAGGTAATGTGGTTTGGCAATTGCCTATGTCCAAGGGGAAACACAGCATGGCAGTTTCACTATATGAACTTTGGCCTCCAAACTGTATAGCTGATATGAGTACAAAAATGTGGATTTGAATATCTGCACTAGATAGATATTCCTTCATATTAAACGCATCAAATGCGTACTGTGCCATACTTTAATTGGTTTTGAATCGGATACCCTATAATCAAGTATGTATAGTGTCCACTTTAAGAGAGAATACAAAGATGAACGGCAATGAAACTTCCCATATTCATTCTACATGTTTTACTGGGTACATTTATTTCTGAACATGCCCGTCAAGTGTGGCCAATTCAGCAAAGCACGTAGACGTTGAATTCAATTGGTGTATAGGAAAATCGGGCCAATCACTTATGGTTCCCCAATCTGGTACAAGTAGGCTGCAATTCTCCTGTGTCTCCTTCAAACAGTTTCAAGTTGCAGACAAGTCTTTTGGTGACAAATTTTGTTACATTAAGTCTGAAGATTGGCCATGAATTATGGTGGCGGTGATATTGAAACTTCCGCCCTACAGGTTGGCAAGTGTAGACATAAATCAGCATAGATCTCATGTCGGTTATCGTCTTTGCCGTTCTGAGCTCATGTATGACTGATTAGTTCTAGGAAACGTTGTTTGTCTTTCTGGGGAAGTAAGAAAACGAACCCACTGTAGGTACTGCTACCGCTTCATCGTAACTAGAATCTACAGGAGGAAGGTTTCCAATTCAAAAGCAGTCTTCATCAGTGAAATCCTTTTTGAGAGTATTCGATAACTGTGGTTGATGGGTGTGTTATGAAGTTTACATGGACTGTCCTTTCAGATAACAAATTTCAAAAGGCGACGCAAACGCGGGCTTAGACATGAGAGACCATGAATCAGCCCACAATTGACTTCATCTGTAGGAAGTTACGTCTTGACCTATGACATGTCTAAAAAGAGATTGTCCCCACTTTGTCTCGTGAGAATAGTTCATTCTCATAGACACAGCTCTTTCCTCTTTCCCTGCCCTCCTATTTTCTTGTCCAAGAAGAGTTTAGTATATTTGTGCAGTAATCTGATACTAGGTTATCTAACATAGGCAGGACAGATAGTTTCTCAGTGGTCTAGAATGTATACATATTAACGGCTCCTTTTTAACTATACAAAGGCTGGCAATGAGTAGCGAGATTTGAGAAAGCACTGGATCAACACAGATGAACTTGTATGTTTCCATAGCTATTCCATGTTCTCGGGATCAGACAACTTTTTGAATTGCATTAATTTTTGGCTTGTCCTATTCCAATGGCTGCATGTCGAATTTTGAACGTCGAGAAATTTCCTGATATGACCCTCAAATCCCTCCAACTATAGCTTTCTTTCAAACCTAAGCACCGGGTGTTTTGCAAGTTATGCTTTCCCTTGCCAGGACTTGACAAAGTCATGAAATACCACGTTGAGAATCTTTTGCACATGTGTGTTGGTAAAGTAGTGCAGTGCTGATTCATTTTTGACAAACACGTTGAACTACCTTTATACTGCCCTACAGATTTACTTGCGACCCAATCGTAGACAAGATCAAATTCCTTGTGAGAACTGTACATCTCGGATACCGAGCTTTATTGGGAACCGCTCTCACTTTGAAATTATGAAATGGGAGCTTCTTCAATGAGATTGAAGAAGCTTAATTGGAAGTTGCTCGCTTTCGACTTATAAAATGAGAGCTTCTTCAAGGAGATTGAAGCGAGTGTGTAGCATGTGTTTAGGTACAAGCTTAAGGTGGTGTTCCTTATAGGATAAGTGTGGTAAATATGGCACATACTTTAGGATTGACTCAGGAACTAGTGGCTGAATGTTTTTGTTATGGTTGGTTTCCACTATGCAGCCTTTCGGTGAATTTGGCGCCCATCATCCCTAGCAAATTGTACTAAATTCCATGTTTAACAACCTGGGAGTACTCTCAAATTATTGGTGTGACCAGCGGCTTTTCACACGTTTTTGCAGAGGCAAGGGCACGGTTGCAGGGGCTTTGGTCTCCTAGATAGGTAAGGCATTATTTTGCCGCAAGGGATGGTTGAGAGGAGTGAACTGAAATCGAGAGGGAGTTATGATGTTATGGGACATTTGTTAAGTTGTACTTTATGTTGCATATATTGGGTAAGTGCAGTAAATTTGATGAAAATATATACGAAGACTGACCAATAACCTAGAGCTTTGAGCTTTTCTGGTTGAGGATTAGTTCATATTGTGGGACATCTGGTGGCAGTTGGCCTCTGTCATCTCCTTAACTTGATGGGGAGGTGGTGAATTGCTAATTTTTAGTCAAAGCTTGCTGATTGGATATTACAATCTGGCATATGAGCTAAAAGCAAACTAACAATGATTGCAAATGGGTCCTCCGAAAAATGGGCATGCCAAGAGTTCTCTTTAGGAGGGAAATTTAAAATGTATTTACCTAGCACAGTGACGAAATATGCCTTAATTTCTTCAGCTTATCCTAACTAAACGTACCAAAATTCTACCTGCGAGTCATACCTCAACATAGAGTAATTTCTTAAGAGGGAGATATGTATTAAAAACTTAATGAAAGCTGTGAATCATAAGTATCAATATTCTTACCAGGTGGTCTATGAAACTAACCAAATAGAATTAAATAGCTTTTGCAGCCATCTTCTCCCTCATCATTGCATTTCTTTGGCATATCACATGAACCAGCTCTTTATTAGAACTCCTACGGGGCTCAGATCTTTATTTGGAAATTTCTAACCAATGTAATTTGCCATTATTGCTAGTCACTACTATTTTTCCTCCTCAAAGTTATGGTGTCACTTGCCCTTACAAGGATAAGGTAGCTTACCACTGCCCAACTGTATTTGGTCTCTCATATAGCTTTCTAATGGTGGCTTTAATGCCATCCTGTAGATTTGGGGATCTTCCTCAATCTCTTCTTCTGGGCAACTTGTGTTCAATTCATCTTCCACTTTGAGATTGTAAGAGAGAAGACTCATGCCCAATGGCTTGGAACCAGACATCAGATAGAATTTAGATCCAATGGTATCGAGGACACACTTCTCTGGTAGTTGCATTGTTGGTCGCCAGAAAGAACAAAGTCCATGCCCATCGCATCTCAACTCAATGGGTATAGACTTCAATCTATGTTACATGGACCCTTCACTTTGGGGTGAAGGGGCGTGTCGACACGACTCGACGCCGACACGGGTATGGGATCCGTGTCGGATCCGTCATCTGCCAGACGGATATGCCACGTCGACATTCCGGCCGGAGAGCGACGGTAAGGATTGAAGAAAGAAGAAGCTGTGAAGGTTTTTAAGAGAGAAAAGAAGAAGATCTTTGATGCTTTGAAGAGAGAAAAGAGAAGAAGATATGGCCATCGACCTCCGAGAAAGAAGAGAAGAGGAGGAAGAAAAGATGAAGAAGATGAAGATGAAGAAGATGAAGAAGAGCAGAGAAAGAGAGAGAGAGTACCTTCTGCCAGGAGTTGGTCACGTGGGTCTTCTGTCTGCTTTTTGAGTTTTGACAACCTTTCTCTTGCTTTTTTTTCCTTTTCTTTTTTTTTTTCCAACTTTTTGGCATTGACTTACAAAAAAGGTACAAAAAATATCTATGTCAAAATAAAATGTATATTATCCAACCAAAAATGAAAGAACCTATTTATTCTAGGTAGTAATTATATATAATTTCTGTGGAATTTATATATACCCGTAAAAAAAAATTATTTAACACTCAATCTCATTTAAAGTATTTTATGTCTCTTAAAATTTTTAGCCGTGTCCCCGTACCCGTGTCCAACTTTTGGACGGTGTCCACGTATCCTAGAATTTCGAAAATAGGTGAGTCTGACACTCGGACACGTACCCGATCTGGACACCGACACCGAGTCCATGTAACATAGACTTCAATATAGTTGATTGATTGAAGGTGTTAGAAACCTAAGCCAAATGCTTTGGTCCTCATGAAAACCACACAAAAGCCTTTTGGTCCATCGTTGGTGGATATTCTGTATTGTTTCGAATTAGTTACTCACAAGTCAGCCCAATTTTTTTGTTTCGAACTTTGACCTAACCAGCCCAGATCTTCAGACATTTGCTTACTCTTCGCCTTGAATCTACATCAATGACCCTCAAACTAGTTCCTTTTTAAAACCGTTCTGCTAGCTCTAAAGCTCTTACAGCTAATCACTCTCCACGCACCCTTCCCCCTGTGGGCCAAGGGACACCAGCTTTGGTAAGTTCTATGTTTTGTTAGGCAGTCTGTGAGTACACTGAGGCATACTGGGGGGAGGTTGTGACAACTTAAATATGCATGTGCTAGAGATGTGTGTGGAATCGAGTCCATCTTTGGCTGGAAGGGGAAAGGTCTTGTGCTTAATATGAACTCTCCAATAATTCAAAAGCACTCGATTGACTAACCTTTTGAGGGAAGCAAAGCCCTTTTAGGAGCGGTTTGTTGCTGGACATGTATGGTTTTGTGCCAGTACGTCAATTGGGGAATTTGCTTTTGCTTTTTTTTGGTTTAAGTAACGAACGTGTTATATCTTTTGTATTCTGCTCCTTGACTAGACGTTGCCTGTACATGTCGATGAACCTAGAGTATCTATGCGCTTAGGCTTGATTGCAAATGTAAACTCAACTATATGGACCTGTGGTAATGCTCTTGCGTTGCATTCTCATAGAACCTATCTCCTACATGTGCACATGTAATTTTTAGTGTGTTACTATGTCTCTTTGCACAAGTATGTTACTCTTTATCTGTCTGGGTATACATTTTTCCATGTATATTTATGTATGTATTTTGAATTTACGTCTCTGTACGCGCGGGGACATAATTGTATTTATATCTGCTTAAGTAGAGAATATGGTTACGTGCACATATAACGTCTTATGTGATGATTTTATGTACCGAATACGTGTTTACACCCAAATGCAAGTATAAACGCACCTATATATGCACATATGAGCATTTTTGTAATGTTTTTTTTTGTACTTAAGAAAATGGTCGGTAGCTAATGACATGCATTGCATAACCATAAGTCCATAACTTTGAAACCATTGTGCATATGCATATTTTTTAGTATTAAAGTCTCTTTGAAGAGATACTAGTCAACCTACTTTTCTATTCAGAGTATGACATAACCAAAAAGTAGGAAATTGATGATTCTACTTCAATTTTTTAGGAGGACTCAAACGGTATTAGAAACCTCAGATATAAGAGCATACTGGGCAGTCTCTAGCTGCAAAGTCATTAAGTTATTACTTGAAAATCCCCTGATTGACTGGCCTGCTTGCTGAACTGTTAGTAGAAGTTGAAAATCAAGTTGTGGTATTCCCAAGCTTCTTTAGTTAGTACTTTTCACAATAGGGAATGAAAGAAGAAAAAGGATAAATGAAAAGAGAAGCCAATTATCATGTTACATGGACTCGGTACGAGTGTCCAAGTCGGATGTTTCCAAGTGTCGGACTCGTCTGATTTTCAAAACCCAAGACACGGGGACACTGCAAAATATTTCTATTTATTATTATTTTTTAGTTAGTCCTTAGGTAACATGGTGTTTTCAGTGACGCACGTTGTTTTGATCGAAATGTTATCTCATTTGAAAGCAATAACGAATTAAAAGAAACACTTTAAGATAGTTTCCTTAATGACATATCCTATGTGTCGGACACATATCCCATACCCACGTCCAAGTGTCGAGTGTCCGACACGAGTACTTCACGTATTTTGAAGAGTCCATGTAACATAGATCTTATCCTGGTGCTAATGGTCGATTTTCCTAACACCAAAGCAGTAAGTTAGATTAAGAAGGGTATACTGTTGTAGTGGTTTATTTTTTAAATTGAGATATGTATCACATATAGCAATTCTATTTTTTGTGTATCACGTAGCTTATCTCTTGTGTGTTGTAAGATCTGGTTGAAAGTTATTAAAGAGTATCTCTAAACATGTGAAAATCTCGAGTTGTCGAGAAACACATCATATTGCAGCACAAAGCTAACGTAATTAGACAATTCCTTTGCCTCATAATAATGCCCAATTAATTTGGGTTGTAATACTGAGAGACACATGGCCAATGCACATCTTAGTAGTGAAAAGCCCTCAAATATAGAAAGAAAAATCACGTCTTGTGGGTGTGCCGTATTATATCCCGTAATATTAACATGGTATTGCATTTTGGACCCATATCTGATGTCAAATTAGATTTGTATAGTTCATATCTTTCTTGGTAATAATCGGATCTAACCATGTGCTACTGACAACTAATTGTAGACGGACATTTGGGGAGGGGTGAGGGGGCTGAGGGCGTATACACAGACAATTTTTCCAGAAATAGGGACTAGTTCTATGTGTTGTTAATGTGTGAACAACTAATATACTCAGCGTGTTCGTTCTCTTTATATTTTTCTCAGGGGGTGGCCTTCCCCTTCTTAAGCACACTGCACACCCCCCCGCCCCTCAACCTCAGTGATATAGGTGCAAGCAATCTTGATCTTTTTGTATGATGCAAGAGACATTACCTGTTGAACTTGTTGACGCTCACAGACCATGGTCATCCCGAACTAGTGCGAGAATTACCTGAGGTTTACAAGTATTTCCTATACCCTTCAGCGATGCTCTTTTTCGTCTTTTTCTTCCTGTCTGCCCACTGCATATTTCCTTTATCTCGATGATTCGAAAGATCCACTTGTCCAAAAGAAGCGATGAAAGTTCTTATTTTCTGTATTTATTCAAGGCCTGGCATGGGTTTACCTGCAGAAAGTTCGGTCTCTAGAAGTACATATACAAACGTGAAGCAAATAGGGTAGGTTACTAGTTGCTGACAAGAATAATGTACAATGAGATTGTTTTCTGTATAGAGAGCTATTGGACGTACTTCCGGAGACTGACTTTTTATTTTTCTGTTAACTATCAGGAGTACGCTGATAGGTTACTGGTTGTAAAGATTGATCATGACTCTAATCCTCGGCTTATTGAAGAGTTCAAGGTTTATGGACTGCCAGCTTTGATTCTCTTTAAGAATGGGCAGGAAGTTCCAGAAAGCAGAAGGGAAGGTGCATTGACAAAAATTAAGCTCAAGGAGTATCTTGATGCACTGCTAGAGTCGATTACTGTCTCGTAGTTGACGAGTTCTCATCAATGATGGTATATCCTTTAAACTATCACATAGTTTGATATACGAGTAAGTTTTTAACATTCATTTTTTTTTTACCCTTCTGTTTATCCTATTCTTGCGATGTAAACAAGACCTGTAACCACCTGTTGTCTCTACACATCTAGAGCTGTGCATAGGCGAAAGCAAATATGTTTAAGGATCGCACAAGAATACTGTATAGTAGTGACTGTTTCTCTTCTTTGTAACTCTTGTGGATCTTCAGATTGCTTACGTTAGAGTTTAAAAAGAAAAGAAGATGTAGAAATGTTCCATACAATTGACCCTTCATGTACAGCTTGTCTTTTGGCTAATCATGGAGGGAAAAAAAAAATCTCTTTTTCTTGGTCGGCTGGTTTATTGTATAAAAGATCAAACTGCTAGTTCAAGAGCTTCGAAATAGGAAAGAAGATAACTTGGATCTAGGGGAAATTCTAGTGAGGAGTTCATATAGCCAAGATTTCCCAACTGTTCACCTTCCTTGCGTAACACTAGCTTATGCACAAGTATAGCTATTCACATCAAGCCTATTATTACTTCTGGCTGCAGGTCGTATGAGACAAAGCTAGACTTCCCTTGGACAGGTTGATTAGTCTGTCAGTGCTCCTTAGTACCTTACGTCCAGACCATATTACTACTGCTCGACATGTTATACTTGGATACTCAGAGCTTGGTCTTTCTTCAAATAATCTTCAAATAATCAAGCTGGTTCTTCTGCAAGTCTTCTTTATAGAAGCACACAGTGGATGCTAGTTAAAGACACTCCATCAAGGACCCTGATTTGCACTCGGGTCCTTAGTATTTCTTCATGTTCTTCTAGTTTCTAAACACTGCCATATGGTACCAGTTCCATTTTCTCCTGTACTTGTGAAGTGGAGTACCATCTTTCATCTTTAATTGCTTCAATTCCTTCAGGTTCTCGGGCCTCAGTCCCATTATTGATCTTAGGATATCAGATCAGCTCTATTTCTCCAAGGGAGCGAGATAAGTTACGTAATCTATCTAAACATGAGTTGATGCCAACTTACCAGTGAAATGACGATGGCGGGGAACTACTCTTTATATATAAAGTGTTAGAAAGCTGTTAGGCAGACAGGAGCCCTTAAAAGTAGCCAAGAATGATACACCCTACGGAGGACAAGAAACAAAATGAAGTATGGCCAAGTGACCGAGGAGGACCTCATTACAGCAAATGTGCCAGAGTTAAAAAGAGTGGAGTCAAAACACAGAACTACACACCCACCCAAATAATCCATAGACCCCATAGTTGTCAATTTACAGGAAAGAATCATTCCAAACACATCGAGGGAAACACCGACTCTCCCAGGGCAGTGGCCGAAGAAGTTCTCCCCATCTCTTCCAAGCGACACTACCATGAAAACTCACTCATCACAGCCAACTGCTCTCCCACTGAACCCCAATGAGATGAAGAAAGAGATACTTAGCTGGCTTACCTGGTGAGTGATGGATTGGTTGCATAGGGGATCTCAGTGGAAAGAGAGGAAGAATTTGAGGCCATCAACACGAGGAATAAATACTATCCACTGTATAACGATCGCACCCACACTCCAAAAAACGGTCACTCTGCTAATAATCTCACTCTCCGCAGCCAAAGCTGCCACACCCCACAAAGATCAACAGGATGATAAGCATACTTAGCTCACAGAGATTCAGTTCAGCCAAGAAATTCTGATATGCTCACCATGCCAGGAAGTGGTGAGTTTAAGCAATTTGACAATGGATCTAGTACTGTTAGAGATTCTTTTTTGTCTTTAGCCAGAGTCTGAATGAACATTAGAAACACCCTAGAATTCATCTGAATCCATGTGTGATATATGACAGCACCTGAAACATTCTATGAAGAGAGTATGCATTTGAGTGTGATTTCCAAGAGTCAGAACATTCCTCAGCGGCTTCCTGCCACTGGGATTCCGGAGACATTACACTACCATTTCCACAAGTGGTCATGACTTTCAGCATCAAGCCAACAAAACATTGGATCTGGACATCTGGTAGATTGGAGATGGGTGTAAATCTGTATTTTATCAGAAGTGCTAAGTCTCTTCTTAACAGTAAGGCAATGGATAGAAGAGTGTCCAGAGACAGCCTTGGAAAACCAGACTAATTTGTGCCGTTTCACTACCTCAGCTGTAGGTGTAAGAGCCTCATAAGTGGACCAGATGAGGAGGTACCATTAGGCTCTGGGGACAAAATGGGGGAACTGGAAATGGGGGAACTGAATGCTCTTCATACTATGAGATAAAAGGACTGCAATGTGGGAGTGAGTTCTTGCCAAAGGATCTCGTCATGGCAGCTGGTTATGCAAAGATGCATTTGTGAGGCAGAGGTGAAAAAGGAGCCATGGGACTGGCTTTGTGGCACCCTCGTGAGTAGAAAACAGCTTGCCCCATTCTACCTATACTATTTATAAAAATGTGGATGAGTGTAAATCATTTTTTGGACAAGAATACGCTTCAGATATTTTTAAATCACTCAATTGTCATTTCAAGTACAATTAACATGCCTAAAATCTAGATTCTTTTAACATGTTCACTTTTTTCATGTTAAAGATATTTACAATTAATAGATGGATGTTTCTTCCACTTCTTCTGATACTTTCATTTAACGTATATGTAAATGTTATTGTTATTGTATAAGGTATTGTATAGTCGAGGGATTCTTATGTTATTTTTCATAGTCTAGA
This sequence comes from Escallonia rubra, assembly GCA_033065855.1. Classification (NCBI taxonomy): domain Eukaryota; kingdom Viridiplantae; phylum Streptophyta; class Magnoliopsida; order Escalloniales; family Escalloniaceae; genus Escallonia; species Escallonia rubra. The sequence continues at coordinate 119,116 of JAVXUO010002507.1, forward strand.
ATGTTTTTTATGCTTTCTATCGTGCCTATATAAAGGCTCTCTCGTACATATTTTAAGACACATCAATATTATTATCTTCCCTCTTATCATGGTACCTGAGCCGTAACGATCCGATTACCTCATCTGCCGTCCTAGCCACCGCCCACCGTTACTGTTCATCAAGGGTGTCCTATCTCTTTCACTCAAGTTTTTTAATCCCTTTTTAATACTTTTTCGAATTTTTTTAGTCCAATTCCTGATCCAATATCACCACAAGATTTCTTTTTCTTCATTGATCACAGTGCCGCCAACCACACCACCAAATTCTTCTCCACGCGCCCCCATGCGCCACCCAAAGTTTCTGCTGCCAGATCAATGCGCCACCACTGTTCCACGTGTATCCACGCGCCCCACATACCCGGGTCTCCAAAAAGGTTATGCGCTGACCCACAACCTGTCTGCTCGACCTGACCTTTTACCCGGTTTGCTATTTCTGGTTCACTTAGACTGGTTTATTTTATTTTGACCGGTTCACTTGGTTTTGACCCGCTTTTCTTAGGTCTGAGACCGGTTCCCACCATTTTTCATCATTCTGAACTTATTTTTGCCATCCGTTTGCTCAAATTTCGTCCATATCTTTTGTTTTTTGAGCCTCTCGTTTAGTTCCTTTATTATCTCTTGCTAATCTTTTTGCTTGGTGACTGCAATCGATCCTGCCCAGCCTATTTCTATCATCCTTGATGGTTCTAATTACATTTTATGGGCCCAAGCTATGCATAGCTTCATCAAATGTAAGAAATTGTGGCGCTACCTTACTGGCGATATTACTAAACCAGTCCAAACTGCAGGTGAAACTCAACCCAACTTTGTTGAACGACTTGAGGACTGAGATAGCAAAAATCATCAGATAATCACCTGGTTCCGCAATACCTCTTTTCCGTCTATCTATCAACAGCTTGGTCGCTATAATACTACCAAAGAAATTTGGGATCTTTTGGCTCAACGATACACTACTGCAGATCTTGCTCACCAGTATTAGCTTCATGATTTACTTCACCGGATGTAACAAGAGCCTAGTCAGTCTATTAATAACTTCCTTTCTCAGATGCAAGGGATTTTGGGATCAATTGGAACTTTCAGAACCATCATGGGCTCATTTTGAGGATTCAACTAATTTATTGTTTACCATGACCACCTTCGCCTTATCCAATTTCTTATATCTCTTACTGATGCTTACGAATCTGTTCTAAGCTCCCTCCATTACCTACCTTAGACAACGCCGTTGCCGAACTTCTTTATGAAGAAACTCGTCAAGGCCTTTTGCAGACCCGTCGTCCTGATAATGTTCCTACTGCTTCTTCCTGACTTTCCCACACCTCTTCACCCTCATCAGCTTTGAGACGTTCGTCATCTTCTTCCTTTTAGCAGGAATGCCGCTACTGCCATAAGTTAGGTCATATGCTTCTTGATTGCCTTGTACGCCCTTATAGACTATGCCATAAGTTAGGTCATATGCTTCTTGATTGCCTTGTACGCCCTTGTAGACTATGTCGTAAAATTGACACTAGTCACCCCCCACAAGACTGTCCTCGTAACCCTAAAAAATGGTCTAAGAATACCAGCTCAACTAGTGCTCCACCGAAACTGGGGATTCAATATAGGTTCAAGCCTCCTTCCCGCTTTGCTGCTGCTGATGTGCTGAACGATTCCTCGTCTTCCGCTCTCTCGGTTAATGATGTTGCTAAAATAGTAAAAAAAATCATGTCTAATTCTAGTACTCCTTCTTCCTCTGCTCTTTCAGTTACTTCAGGTAACTCCTATTGGTATTTTGATTCTGGGTGTTGCAATCATATGACGTTTGATCCTTTTTCTTTTGTATCTAAGCAACATATGTCCCACTACCCACTCATTCATACTGTTGATGGTAGTCATATGCCTGTTAATCATGTTGGTCACGTCTCTACATTTACCTTGTCTCTTCCTGATACTTACTTTATCCGTTCTCTTAAGTTAAACCTTATTTTTGTTGGTCAACCTGTGATCTTGGTTTTAACTTATACTTTTCTCGTACTAGTTGTCATGTGCAGGATCCAGAGATGGGCCAAACTATTAGGATCGTCTGTAAAGTTGGACGATTGTTTGAGCTCATCAATTTATCCATCCCTCATCGTCCTATCATTCCGCATCAGTTTGCTGCCTTCGTTGCTTCACAAAATTCTCTTGAGTTGTGGCACTCTCGCTTAGGTCATGTTTCATTTGCTCAGCTAAATCCTTTAGTATCTAGTGGTTTGTTAGGTGTCGTCAGTTCTAAATTTTTTGATTGTTTACCATGTCAGCTTGCTAAACAAACTACATTTCCATTTCCTTTAAGAACTTTAATATCTTCTGCTCCATTTGATCTCGTTCACTCTGATATATGAGGGCCTTCTTCAAACACTACTATGGGAGGATCCAAATATTTTGTTATTTTTGTTGATGACTATTCTCGTTTTACCTGGTTATATTTGATGCGAAATCGATCTGAATTATCTCAAATATATCATACTTTTGTTACCATGGTCAAAACTCAATTCTCTCGCAATATTAAGATTTTTCGTACTGATAATGCCATGGAATACAAATCAGAAGAGTTTTTCCAACTTCTTCAAAAGGATGGAACCATTACTCATAGATCGTGTACCAGCACTTCCTCACAAAATGGGTGTGTTGAACGCAAACATCGACATATTCTAGACACTGTTCGTGCTTTGCTTATTTCTGCCTCGTGTCCTAAACAATTTTGGGGGGAAGCTGCTCTTACGGTTGTCCATACCATCAACCGTGTTCCATCTCCCACAATTGGTAATCAAACTCCCTATGTCGTCTATATGGGTCTTCTCCTAACTATATTATGCTTAAAGTATTTGGTTGTGCTTGTTTCGTTCTTCTCCAACCCCACGAGCGTACAAAATTGGAACCTTGTACACGTCTTTGCTGTTTCATAGGGCATGGTATTGAACATAAAGGGTATCGATGTTGGGATCCTGTCTCTAATCGTTTACGTATTTCTTGTCATGTTGTTTTCTGGGAACATAAGATGTTCTCCTCCATGTCTTCTTTTCATTTACCTACTTCATCGAGTGTTCTATTTTTTTTACTAATTCATATGTTTCGCTATTTTATGACTCTGATGACACCACCATGCCACCTCCTGATGACTTTACGGCCCCTCCTGAGATGTCTGCCCGCCCTGCTGATCCTGCTAGACTTGATCAATGTCCACCATCTGTCTCTGAGGTTACTGAATCTCCACATTCCCTTCATGCTCGTCCACAGCGGGCATGAAAACCTTCAGCATATCTTCAGGACTTTCATTGTTTTTCTACTATTATTTCTTTACATGAGCCTCAGTCTTATGGCGAAGCTAGTTCAGATCCTGCTTGGCAGCAAACGATGCACGATGAGTTACAGGCACGGGCTAAAACCCATACTTGGGATCTAGTTGATCTTCATCCTGGAAAAATAGCCGTTGGACGCAAATGGATCTATAAAATTAAGACTCGCTCTGATGGCTCCATTGAGCGTCATAAAGCCCGTTTGGTAGCAAAGGGCTTTACACAGGAATATGGTATTGACTACGAAGAAATATTTGCTCCTGTAGCTTGCCTTACCTCTGTTCGTTGTTTACTTGCAGTTGCTGCTACTCGCAAGTGGCCTTTATTTCAGATGGATGTCAAGAATGCCTTTCTTAATGGTGATCTCAGTGAGGAAGTCTATAAGCAGCCTCATCCAAGATACCCTCATCCTCCGAACAAAGTTTTTCGGCTTCGTTGTGTAATATATGGTCTCAAACAAGCTCCCCGTGCTTGGTTTGCCAAGTTCAGTTCCACTTTGCAGCAATTTGGTTTTGCATCAAGAGCATATGATTCTGCACTCTTTATTCAGAAATCTGCTTTGGGTATCATACTTGTGCTCCTTTATGTGGATGATATGATTATCACAAGCAGTGATCTTGATGGCATTTCTACTCTCAAGCAAGATCTTAATCACCATTTTGAGATGAAAGATCTTGGTACACTCAGTTACTTTCTTGGACTTGAAGTTTCCACTTCCTCTGACAGATACTATCTTTCTCATGCTAAAGATGCTTCTGATCTCCTTTCTCGTGCTGGTTTAACTGGTAGCAAAACCGCTTCTACTCTTCTTGAGCCTAATGTACGATTCACTCCTCTTGATGGTACACCTCTTCGTGATCCTACTTTGTATCGCACATTGGTTGGCAGTCTTGTGTACTTGGCCGTCAGTCGCCTTGATATTACATATGATGTGCACTTGGTTAGGCAATTTCTCTCTACTCCACTTACGACTCTTTTTGCTGCAGTCCTTCACATTCTTCGATACATCAAGGGTACCTTATTTCATGGCTTGCATTTTTTAGCTCATTCCTCTTTTGAGCTACATGCATCTTCTGATGTTGATTGGGCTGGGGATCCTACCGATCGACGCTCTACTACTGGTTTTTGCTTCTTTCTTGGTACCTCTCTTATTTCTTGGAGAAGTAAGAAACAAACACTCACAGCTCGTTCTAGTATGGAAGCTGAATACCGAGCACTGGCTGATACAACCCAGGAGCTTTTATGATTGCGTTGGTTACTTGAGGACATGGGAGTTACACATTCTATTGCTACACCTTTATATTGTGATAATTGAAGTGCCACAAAGATAGCTCACAATGATGTGTTTCATGAGAGCACCAAACACATTGAGATCAATTGTCATTTTGTGCGTCATCATGTTGTTCGTGGGATTGTTCGCTTACATTCTGTCACTTTTCTCAATCAAACATCATACATTTTCACCAAATCACATCCTCCAGGGCGACTTCAAGAGTTAGTTTCCAAACTCTAGTTGGCTCGTTCTCTCCCACCTTGAGTTTGAGGGGGGATATTAATGTTATTGTTATTATATAAGGTATTGTATAGTCAATGGATTATTATGTTATTTTCCATAGTCTAGAATGTTCTTTAGGTTTTCTGTCATGCCTATATAAAGGCTCTCTTGTACATACTTTAAGACACATCAACATTATTATCTTCCCTCTTATCAATATGAATTTATTTTAATGTCATTTACAACTTGATGCTTGGTATAGAAGAGGATGTGAAACACGTGACCATAACATCTTATATACTAATTTCAACAATTTCTTTTTTTAAATGACTATTAATTGATAATGGTTTTTGCTTACTATAGATGAATTATACTCTCATTTTCTCTTATGGTCCGTTTGGAACCAGTACTTTTAGGACTTGGATTTGAAATTCGGAATTGGATTTGAAATTCAATTCATTTTATTTTTTGGAATGAAAGGGAATTCAAATAAAAAAATTCCAATTATGTGTTTGGACAACAGAGGAAATGAAAAGGTACTAGATTTTTAGACAATGATATCCTTGACTTACGTTGAAAAACAAATGATGGTAAGTGGTTTCAAGTGTGCTAGTGTCACCACATGATGGTAGTGGTGGCTGCACCGCACAGGGTAGCGACATCGACGGTGGACGTGGTGGGGTGGTCAAGTGATAGTAATGATGGTAGTGGTGGCGACGGTGGCTGCGGAGGCGACGATGGTAGAAGTAGTGGTGGTGACAATGGTAGTTGTGGCAGTATTGGAGGTGGTGGTGGGGGATGCAGTGGGGGTGGCAGTTGCAGTAGTGGTGGCAGTGGTGGTGAGGGATGCAGTGGCAGCGCGGTGGCGGCGGTGCCAGTGGTGGTAGTAGTGGTGACGGTGGTAATGATAGTGGCGACAGTGGTGGTAATAATGGTGGCTGCAACGGTGATGGTGGTGGTGGCGGCGGTGATGGTAGTAGTGGTGGAGATGACCGCGATGGTGGTGACAGTAGTGGTGCCGGTGGTGATAGTAAAAGTGCTATTGCGGTAGCGGCAATGGAGATTGTGGTGGTGAGTTCATTATTAGAGAGATTCAGAAAAGAGTAAGCTAGGTAAATAATTATTTTAATTCAAGTAAATCCAAATACTACGAAATCCAACCATTTTTCATCGGATTTCACATTATAGAAACAAATCGAGTCAAATCCCATGAAATCCAATTCCAATTCCTTTTTTTTTAATGTTCCAAACAACAAAATTTGAGTATTTCAAATGAAATCTCATCAATTTCATGATTCCAAACACACTTAATATATAATTGGTTCTGTCTTTGACGTTGACAATAAAAATCTGGCAATACAATTCAATGAAAAAGAAAAGGCAAAAAATTGGACATGCTTAAACTTTTCTGCTATCTTGCGTTTTAATGTGATACCTGATATTATGTGTGTGCACGTGTGTGTATAGTGGATATTTGTAATTTATTTCTAGACATGAAAGCCCTTATACACTTTTACATATTACATCAATGCCTTTCAAATGTTACTACCTCAGTAATTGTTTACTTATCTCAAACCGCTTTCACGTTCTCTTTTCATGCAAATGACTCTACACCTTTATACATCTCCCATAATTTAGATTCAGCATTATTGGCATGCTAAGTGCTTATGCTTTAGTGTGAATTAATAACTACAGACTTTTTAGAGCAAAATCCAGTGTGAAACAATTATGAGTAAGCAACTAAGTATGTCCTCTTTGATTTCTCTGCTATGTGATTATCTAAGAACTAAAAGAACTGAAACCCTGAAATCATTTTACTAGGCTATCCTTTCAGACAGCTCCATGCTTTCATTAATATGCAACGTACAATCATGAATGCAAATCTGGAAAGCTTGTAGAGGCTTGAAATTGCACAATAAAAGCAAAAATACAAATGAAATGGAAAACACAGTTTCTAAAATATACACAGCCTATTGAAAATGCATCTGCTGAGAGAAGTGCGCAAGTGAAAGCTTAACACAAGAAAAAAAGGCAAGAGGTGCCCCAGAGCAGAGCACACATTTCTGTCGATATTGTCAGGGAAGAAAATGGAAGTCAGTCGAAGCAAAACGAAGATAATAGTCACTTGAATTTCTATCATTTTAGTGCTCTTATCAAAGTCAAGGTAAACCTAATCACGTGCTCACAAGCATAATCAGTTGTTGAGAATTAACAATTTCAACAAAGCATGATCATCACAACCCATCCATCCGAATCAACCAACCCAAAAGCAAGAGAGAGAAACTGAGATAGAAGGAAACCCCATTTCGGAGGGAGAGAGCAAGAAAAATAGAGCACAAATCACTGTCCTCCCAAAAGACATCACAAGCCATCCATCCGTTACTTTTCATTCATGGGTTGCACTGCTTCTCGTTTTGATATCCTTTTCACTTCACCCACTAAAGAGCAAACGCCACCTTCCAACCTATCTTCTTCGAATTCTTCTTCCTCTACTCCAATTTCACGCACCCTTTCCCTTCCGACCCCTCTTGTCCACCACCCACCCATCCGCAAAGGCGACACGAACCACTTGGTTTCTCTCACCTCCACCACTTACGGCTCTTTAATACTGGTTGTCCCGATTCCAAACCCTAAGACCCGAAAGACCTGTCATCGCCAGACTCTGTGATCAACACCTAGGAGCTCATGAGTGAAAGGTTGAGGCAGAAACATTTATCTTAGAGCAGTCCTTCAGACCAAAGCATGCAACACTCTCCACCTTGATTATATAGACATGTGATTTCACATTTATAATCTAAGAAGTTATATTTTCCGATTCTTACTTAAATCTGAAATCAAGACTTGTAGATGCTGTACTTTCATAGATCTGAAAGTAATGGGTCCGTTGATTCGGAGTTGAGAAGAAGATTAAAGAAACTGAAGACATTGACGAAGAAAGAGGGCAGAAAACGGCATACCTGTCGGAGATGGTCGGCGGCGGAGGAAGACGAGAGAAGACTTCTGCTCTCCTTTCTTTATGCCTCTGGTTTCCTTTTCTAACCTAGCCCGTAATTTCTTATCCTGAGTGCTCCTGGATTAAAACAATACCATCCCCCCGGTACAAAGTTATCCCACTTAAGTGGGATAAAATCCATCCTTCGGATTTCTTATCCGTCCATTATTAGCGTGTCTAAACGCCGGATATGATTATTTTTATCCTATCCGGGGTCTTATCCGGCGCGCCAAACACGGCATAAAGGTAAACTCCCTAACTTTTTCTAGAATTTTCAAACTTTGACTTTTTTAGGACGAGTCATGATAATTATAGGGTCTATTTTAGGTGTCAACTTTACCATACATATCATAATATAATCAGCACCAAGATACTATTTCTTTTTGCCTGGAAAAAAATTGTTCTACAGAAAGAATGGTAGGAGTCAATCTTTTACTTTTTAAGATGGGGCATTTTATTCGATGTTAAATGACTATAGGTAGTATGATTGATTAAGATCGTGTCTAAGTCATTAATAATTTTGAAAACATCTCATGTAATAGATATGGAGAGCTATCGATATGGAGCGAGACATCCAACCCTCCAAAATAAATTTATTAAGATATTCTTACAAAATTGTGAACATGTAAACGTTATTTGACTACATGTACGGTTTAATTTTGTATATAATGAAATCACTTTCTCGCTTTTATAAATTATACCGTAGAGGCTTAATCAAAGAGAAAAGTGAAGGAAAATTATTACTAAGAGCTAAAAAATAGATTAGATAAGAGAAATTTTTTTGGGAATCACAAAAATCGAAGAAGGCTATTTGTAGCCACGCAAAAATAGTCATGGCCGAAAATAACCTACAAAGTTACAATCTCAATCATTTCCTGTTGAGAAATTATCACACAATAACTTTTCATTTAAAAATGTTGAAGTTACATGTCAATGACTCATTTATAATGAAATAAGAACTGCAGCGTGCTTGAGAGCTTAGCCAGATACTTCTTATTGTTTATAAAACTGAACATGCTTTCTAAATGTTGTATGGCATCGTTATGATCTCTAGCGGTCTTCTAAAAGTAAAGCACATTATTGTTTCACAAATATGATACAGTAATCATCTTCCGTACTATTTTTTGATTCTATGCTTACTCCAAAGTCCCATCGCGCATCCACTTGAATCTCTTTTATACCATTCTTTTTTAATTTGATGAGGATAACGACCAATTAATATTCAAATAAGAGGCTGCTTGAAAATTATCCAAATAAAAACACTCAATTATGGAGAACCAAACTTGTATAAATGATAGGGGTTGTAGTCAGTCCATGTTAGTAAAGTATTTGTTTAAGTACACTTACAAGACACACGAAAAAATAAACCAAAGTTTTTGAAGAAAATGTAGTGAAGAAAATTTTGGCAGGTTACAACCTAAATAGAAAAGTTAACGAGATTAAATAGTATATAAACATTATTCACATTAACTAAAAATGGACATCATGAGGGCCAAAAGTATATACCATTTAACCTAAGTAAGTGTTCGAGAAATACAACTACCACAATCTTTAATAAATGAAACACTTTTTGTATTAACTAGACGTCTAATATTCTAGCTATATTGATACTTCTATGTATATCTCTAATATAGGTGCAATGTTTTCCAATAGAACATGGGAGGGGTTATTGAAATAGTTTGGCCACTAGGTTTATCTAGAGAGACTGTAACCCTTGATCTCGACAGGTGGTTGGGTCGTGACATTAAATTGTTTTCCGGCCTTACATGTTATATATGTGTTGAAAAAGGGGATTGCCATGCTTGTTCTGTGTTTATGAATGCCTTTTATGAGCAAAATATTTTGACTTGCGTCCATATTTGCGTACGCCAGTTGCTTAGCAACCAATATATTGAATTTTCGTATGTATTTCTCTTAAATCTTTACTTGATTTTTGTTGTGATGCGTACCGATGATTTTTCTAGCTATGAACCCTTTAAATATTAGTGTTCACGTGTATCACACGTGCACTCAACTAGTATGCTAAAAAATGCCAAAGTTGCTTGGCTGGCTGGCTGCCATTACGTCTATGTGTTACTTAGTGGGCTTGAGAAGCCTCGAGACGGAATGAGGTTTGGCAATCGGCTGCTTTGATCTGCTGGGGATCTTTTTAGAGGGTGTCCAAATAGGTTGATACTCCGTATATGCGATCGTTCATTCAGAACACCAAAGCTACATAACGTATCACAACATGCCAATTTAATAGTTAAAGTCGGTACATTTATTGCATAGTTATTTATTTAAACAGCAAAGGAATCCACAAGTCTGAAGCCGATGAACAAGGAGTGCTAGACAAATCTCTGGAAAACCAATGAAATAAATGGTAGAATTGAGTATGGCATAAAGGAAGCAAAAAGGCATGTACAGATCCTTCCTTTCTATTCCCTTTTACTCTCACTCTCTTCTCCATTGCGTAGTACACTCTTTCCTCAACGACGTACATTGTTACTAGATTCCCCTTTCAGACCTCATGGCTTGTGGGTTTGCCATGTCCAAGGCCGACCGCGTCATCTGGGATGTACTTTCCCCAGAACCAGTGTGCCTTCCACACTCTGTTCATCTCTTCAATTGGCACGCCCTTGGTCTCGGGCAAGAAGAAGAAGATGAAAGTTGTCATTATGAGCACAAATCCGCCAAAGAAAAAGAAGAGACCGAACTTGAGGTGGCAAAGCATGGTGAGGAAGATCTGAGCAATGATGAAGGTGAAGAACATGTTCACCGAGACGTTGATGGACTGTCCCGCCGATCGGATTTCTAGGGGAAAGATCTCACTTGGTACCAACCATCCCAACGGGCCCCAAGACCACGCAAACGCTGCCACGTACACGCAAATCAAGAATACGGTAACGTTGCCCAGGCTTTTGCTGAAGGTGCCCTCCCCGGTTACTCCAAACACTGAAGCAATGACGCATCCAACAGCAATCTACAAGAAATTAATCATGTTCGTCATGCCAATGCAGAACAATTTGAACATAGATCAAACGTAGCTTACAGACTCATGCATGGAAGAGAGATATGAGATGCTGATTCAGAGGTGATGGATTTTTCAGATGTAAATATATACCCTCGTCCTCAACCTCTGTTGAGAGCTGGATTACGAGTCCAAGACAAGCCGAGTACAAAGCTTTAACTTCCGCTACATAGATGGAAAAATGTGCTAGGTGACTCTTTTTTGGGGATGGGGCTCCTTTAGAGGAATGGAGGGAGTAATTTGTTTATCTTCTTAAATTAAATAGCATTCTCACCTGGCAAATAAGCATCTGAGCTCCACCTTCAAGAAACAACGCTCTCCTACCAAACTTGTCAACAGTGAAGATTGACACCAATGTAGCAAAGACATTGACAAGGCCAGTGATAACTGCAGCCATGAGGGAGGCACTATCACCAAATCCCAGTGTCTTGAAAAGAACAGGAGCGTAAAACATGATCACGTTGATGCCAGTGAGCTGCTGGAAAAATGGAATGAGCAGGGTGATCACGAGCTGAGGCCGGTATTTCCTTTGCCTGATGTTCTTCCATGGGTGCTGCACCTGTTTCGAGGTCTCGCTCGCCTCCAAGAGATCTTGGAACTCTTCGTGCACGTTTTCTGTGCCACGGATCTTTTCCAACATAGCTCTTGCCTTCTCTTGCTGGCCTCTCTCGATTAGGGAGTTTGGAGTGTCTGGGAGAAAGACGGATCCAACGGTCATAATTATAGCAGGGACGGCTGCTATAGCCAACGAGTACCTCCACCCATTTTCTTTCATTTTTGACGTGCCGTAGTTCACGAAATTTGCGAGGAATATACCAATTGTGATGGCCATTTGGAAACCAATGTTGAGTGCACCTCTTATCTTTGGTGGTGCCATCTCTGATAGATAGACGGGAACAGACTGCCATGATTCATGCAAAGACGATTTCAGTTAGTTAAGTGCAATTTTCTGGTTAAGTGAGAAATATAAGTGCATGCTTTTGGTGAAAAAATCGAGAGCAGTACCTGGTTAGCGTATCCAATCCCTACACCCAGAAGAATACGACCAATGATGAGCATTGTGACGTTCATGGCGGCTCCATTTAGGACAGCACCACAAAGGAAAATGATGCCTCCGCAAAACATCGAAACCTTTCGGCCAAATGCCCTAGTTGTTGCAGAAGCAAAGAAGGAAGCAATCAGTGCTGCAATGTAGAGCGAAGAGGTGAACAACGTCAACAGGTGGCTATCGAACTTGCAGTACTGGCTTGAGTCGCCGCTCAAATCTTTCTCCTTTCTGTAGACCGAGGGGAAGAACTTGATCAAGAATTCATCCATGGATGTAACTCCTCCTGCATAACGCCATTGAAAAGCCATCGCTCAATATCAAAGGGAAAATGTTCGACCAAAGTATGCTTAGGATCCAGATGATGATCGAAGTCCATTATAGATGAGAACTTTTTCAAAGTTTCTTGTACAAGAATGTTGAACTATGTTACCAGACTAGTTACAACTGCGCAGGATTGCACGCTTTCTTAAGCGAAACGCGAGAGCTAGGGTTAAACTTTGGCAGTACCTGAGATACCGATGTCATAGCCGAAGATGAGACCGCCGGTGGCTGCAACCAAACAGGTGATGACCACGAAGGGGGTGACACGGCCCTCATAGTTGCCCGAACCTCCTTGAGACACGAAATGTCCTCCCGCCATCTTTGAAGCGAGCTCGCTGTGAATGTGCTTGGCGAGTTTTCTTTTCCTTGTTTAATTTGTTTGAGATATTACAGAACCAAAGGCCCCTCAATATATCTGGAAGTGTGTTGTCTGTCTTCCTTAAAACTTGAGCAACCTTTGCGTCCTTATTTGTTTTTCTGGGAAAAGGTTGCTCCTGTCTACATTGGCAGCCAAACTCCCAGCCTCACCCTTCCTCTCTAACCTTTGAACTCCTTGTCTGGATACAGGTCTGAGCTTTATATAGGCTCTTCATGTTTGTTGATAAGCCCTTCAAATCAGGATATGGTTTTGGACACAAATATAAGATCCATGAATTAATGTGTGGTTTTACGTGTTCTTATCCCGTGTTTTACTGCGATGACTTTGCATGAATCACTTAACCTGGGCAAATCCAATCTTCTGACCCCAAAGATGTTAGAACGACCTTAATTTTCTTTTATTGGCTGACATTAGTCAAAGGCGAAGTTAAGTCTTTAGTTTTTATCCAAACTAGCCCAGAATCCCGTGCCAAGCACGGGACTGTTTATTAACATTAATTTATTTTAATAGTTTTAAAATACATAATAAAATATATTGCACAATTTTATTATTTTATTATGGTTATTTCATCAAAGATGGTTACTTTAATTTTTGTCTTGAACTCTCTTGTAATAAAATAAATTAATCCTCATGGTGAAATATCATTAAGCAATGTCCTTGTGCATATTTCTTAATTCTGATTTGGTAATTATGTAGATGAACAAAAATTAAAAGTTCACTTAATAAACAAAAAAGTAAAAGTAAATTCTCTACTGATAAATATATGCAGAGAACATATTGAGATCAATTTGCTATTGCTCAAGACATTTTTATTATTTTCTAAGAACTTTTTAAAAATAATTTGTACCTTGAATGCGTTACCCATAACGTTAATTACATATTAGTTTAATTTTGATAGAGAAGAATTTGATCCATATATTTGTTTATAGCATAAACTAATTAAGTAAGGATGATGTGCCACTTTCAAAAGCAAATGTAATCTACCAACAAAGTATACAGAGAATATAGTAATCACTGCATGAGGTAATTATATAAAGTTTAACTAACATGACTACATAGGATAGCTCAAAAACCTCGTAGTAAGGAAATTGTTGAATAAAATTGAACCAAGATTTCACAAAGCATACAATAAGCATGCTTACTAAGTAAGATTTCTCTTCAGAGATAATAAGGTTTTTAATCTAAGTTTTAATTTACATTCATCACAACATAACTAATATCTTTTTAGATTTTATATGTAATTCTATTCAAAAGTATAAAAGTTAACATAAAATCATAAATGGTATTATGCTAATATAGAATTTAGAATGCTTAAGAGTTTAATTACTCACAATAAAAGTACCATAGAAAAAAATTGGTTCAAAACTTTTCCAACATAAAATTAGTTGAATTTAAGAAATGCTCACATAATTAATGTTTTAAATTTACACTACTTATTTAATTTATCTCGTATAGAATCTGCATATTATGGTAAATATGCATTTAACCATTGTGACAAAATAGGATAGCGCAAAACCTTAGAGTAAGGAAATTATTGACCAAAACTTTTAACCAACATATTTAGTTATATTCATATTTGAATTTACGGGAAACTTAGATATGAATTTGAAATAGTACCTATTTTTTCTTATTAAATATTTAAAGTAATTTTTCTTTTGCAGGTTAATATTTCATGCTAGAGAGCTTTCGATATATAATATTTAAATAAAGTCATAATAGTTTACTATATTGGTTAGAATATTTTGAATGTTTTTGAATTGTTTTTTCGAATTGGATAAGGCTTATTATTTAAATGTTTACTATATTTGCCGATTTAATTAATTGCAAAATTAAGAATCCGTTCAAAGTAATGTTTGGAGATCTTTCGTAACATTAATATGTTTAAGCTTAGTTTTTATAACTCTTATTATATTAGAAACACAATGCAAAGACGTGTCATGAGCTATAATTGCATTTCTCACCTCATTTATTAGATATTATAATTTGGGATCCTGAATCTAGTTCGAGTAAATTAATAAAATATTTTTAAAAGTTACAAAAAGTCTATCGATGCATACCACATTCAAGAAACAAAAAGAGATTATCTTATACTTTTACTAAAACTATAATTGTTAGTAAGAATTTTTTAATACTTCATTTGTAAAAGTTTCAAGTAACTTGTTAAGACTATATTTATTAAGCTCTTTTAGTGGTTCAACATGTAACATCTCAAAACCAAGTCTCTTAGCTTCAAAAGTTAGGTTAAGAGTTCTTAATCTTTGGAATCGTAAATGTCAAGGTTCGATCTTATCTTTTTCATGAATCATTGCTTCAAAAAAATTACCAATTTATTAAGATACAAACATGATATCCAGTAGAATATTTTTTCGTCTCATACACTTCTAAAATTATAGTCTTGATTAATTAAATGGTCATGCAATTGTTGCAAAATATTTGCTAGGTATATATGTTTGTTTTAGTTCCTCTGAACTGTAAGTTTAAAGAATAATAAGTAGATTATGTTACAATGTCATGGCTAGTTTTTTGCGTTCTTTAAGTTTTTTTTTACATCATCAGGCAGTTCTGTAACACAATTTACTCATTTTTGTTTCAACTTACAGTTCAAAGGAACCAAAGCAAATATGTATGCGTATGCAAATATTACACAAGAATTGCATAACAATCTAATCAAGGTTTTAATAGTCAAAATCAGAGCCTAATACGTAAATATGTCTGTAGCATAGAGTTTAAATGTTTTACAATTGATATTTATAAGGTTTACAAATATCGCGACAATTATACCACGAATTTTTCAACAATAAATCGTAGTAAAGAGTTTGATTTGTTTTCTAAATTCTTAAATATGGGATATAATCAGTTTGGTGGTCGTGAGGTCTTATTTAAAAATACTTACTTATAATTCGTTTATTAAATCTATATATCACATTATTAAAGATGATTATCTTATGTGTGTGTGTGTGTGTGTTATATATAGAACATTTGACCTAATTAGAACATCATTTTCCCCTCTTCCAGATCTAATATGTTATTTTCATCTTTTTTCGATATATGAATTTTTATATTCACATTAAAGAGTAATTTTAAAAATACAATAGTTAAAATTAAGTCATAATAAGTTAGTGTATGGATTAATTAAGTTGAGTTCTTACATATTTAGAATTAAATTTTAAATTATACAACCCTTATTATTCTTGCAAAATTAATCAAATTTAAATTGAAAGACACCTATCAAAATTATGTTTAGATCATTTTTTTCCTAACTCTCGTAAGTTGTTTAATCTTAATTGTAACATTATTTTTTTTTCTAAATCAAAAGTATTATTTTCGTTTTTTTACATATATGAATTTTTATATTTATATTAGAGAGTAGTTTTAAAGATACAATTGTCAATGTTAAGTCCTAATAAGTTAATATAATGATAAGGTTAAGTTTTATAATAAATAGATATAGTTTTGAATTTTAAGGAGATAGTTGTTAGAAAGAAGCCTTAATAGATTAGGTAGAATTTTAGAATGATTGATTATGTTTTTTATTCTAAATCTCATAAGTCATTTTTTGGGTCTATGAATTTTAATTTTCATATTAGAAAACACTTTTAAGGACATAATTGTCAAAATTAAGTCTTAATAGATTAGTATATTGATTAGGTAGAGTTTTAAAATGATTAGAATTAGTTTTAAAATTAAATTTTTTTTTTCTAAATCGAAAGTATTATTTTCGTTTTTTATATATATGAGTTATTATATTCATATTAGATAGTAGATTTAAAGATATAATAGTCAATATTAACTCCTAATAAGTTAGTATAATGATAATGTAGAGTTTTAGAATGATTAAAATTATTATTTGAATTTTAAGGACATAATTATAAAAAAGAACTCTTAATAGATTAGTATGTTGATTAGGTTGAGTTTTAGAATGATTAAAATTGCTTTTAAATTAAAAAAGACTTACTTTTATAGAAGTTAATTAATTTTAAAATAAGAATCTGATGACGTGTCATATAAAGAAGTGGTG
Organism: Escallonia rubra; assembly: GCA_033065855.1. Classification (NCBI taxonomy): domain Eukaryota; kingdom Viridiplantae; phylum Streptophyta; class Magnoliopsida; order Escalloniales; family Escalloniaceae; genus Escallonia; species Escallonia rubra. The sequence goes on from JAVXUO010002507.1 coordinate 135,732, forward strand.
ATGTGTCGCGCAAAGAAGCTATCAATGTCTTTCTCGCTTCGCTTATTATATATTATATAGGTTTGACTGCATTCAAGATTATTCGTATTGGCTAGCCATAGATTAAGTTGGTAAAAAAGGCAACTATCTGATCATCACGTATATCCCGAAGGAAATCAAAATACCAAATTCTTTAATTCGAAGTCTAAGGTCCCAAATTGTGCCCCGAAAGTGGTTAAATAGTTCGGTCAAAGTAGGTGAAAGAGTTCACCCGAACTTTGACCCCAACTAGGAGAGCCTTTGCATTTGGTTTTTCCGCTTCAAAATTGTCACTATGCCAAAGGCTAACCTTGCATCTTCAAGGCGTAGCGCTCCTCGATACCTTTCCAATGGCAGCTAGATCAACTCTATTGGAGCTCGTATGAAAAAAGTTATATCTATTTTAGTGAAACGGTGCAGAACTGTTAAAAGTCAAAGTTACTCCAAATTATACAATTGCTTCCGAACTACTCTCCAACCCCCTTCTAACAATCTAGAGGCCTTCCATCAATGTTATTGAGATCCTCCTGGATCATGTGGCGTACATGCTCCGAAGATAGTATCACCCATTGAGATATCTCCTCATTGCCTTGAAGCTTAAAACCTTCTCTTCTCTGGGGTTGGATGGGCATACTTGTTCGCAGTGACATAGTAGCTCTAAATGACTAGTTGGTAAACTAATCAATTGAGGTTGTTACGAATTTGGTGCCCTTACATGTCTAAGATTCAAATCTTATTTCGCTCCTCATTACCTTGAGCATTTTAGCCCATCACCTGATTTTGGTTATTGTGACGATGAATTGATTTAAGATCTTGTTGAATTCGATAATTTCCCAGGCAGTTTTGCCCATCACAAACTCCATCCTGATAAGAAGGATTGGCCACTTCAACAACTTCAAACAAATTCGGTTTCCATAATATTTAGGAGAAGCTCTTGGCCTTATCAATTCTTCACAAACTTATATATAAATTCCTCTTTCACAAGCTTTATGCATGGAATCCTATCTCCACTTAAAATTGTCTACTGTCAAATTTAACATAGGTAGTAATGAGCTTTTCCCCTTATGTTCATCACACGAGGAGAAAATGCATCATTTTTAAACCAATAAAACAACCACCCACAACGTGGGGGTGTGGGTGTAGGCGGGTGGGTTGAATAATGTTATTAAAAATTAATGGGAAATTTTAACTAAACACAGTCAAGAATCTCAATCAAACAGTATTTCAATGAAGATGCTAACTATACAATTTCAAAAAATTACAAAGCAATAAGTGAAGAGATTATGTTAAAGATACTTGACAAAAATATTTAAATGGTTCGGCTTGAAGTGTCCTTAAGCCAACATCCACCTCTTCAAGGAAGTCCCTTGCAAGAGCACTAGAATCCATTAGCAACAATTTTCTTTTGGGTCAACATAGAAACCCTTGCAAACACTTCGTGATATTCACACACCAAGCACAAGTCTCGAACCCACAAAGCTCACCCAAGGCTTGACAAGCCCAAGCTTTGATCATAATCTTTTTACAAAGATCAATTGTGTACAAAGAAATCCACTTAAAAGGAAATAGTAGAAATGAAGCTCTAGTGCAATAGACAAATGGGAGAATTGATAACTTGAAGAATGCTCACTCTCAATCAAAGAATTTCTCACAAGGATGTTCTCTTTAAATGGTAATCATGAAGATGAAGAGAGAAAAACTTGATCTATGAGCCTTGATGTTTCTCTAATGAATGAAGGCTTAGAATTTGGTTTCCATGGTGCATGATGAAGCCCGAAATCATTTATAAAGGGAGAATATGAAAAATAACCGTTATAGGCATTAAATGTGCCAAAACGGCTAATACAGTCGACTGTATAACCAATTCAGTCGTCTGTGTTCCTCTAATCTAGCCGTTGGGGGTGTTTTCCTCGAAAATAGTCGCTGGAACTGAAATTCCAACAATGCAGTCTACTGTATAACCATACTGTCAATTGGCTGCTCGGTGCCGTTTTTTGAGTTGGATAGATAATTAAAAGGTTTATCAAAATATGAAGATATCAGCTCCATTTTTTTTGTTGATAAAGTTTGAGTAAGTTCCAAAGTTCACTCATTTAAAAAAAACACACTTGTGTGAACGGTAACAAATTCACATGCAATGCAGAAGCTGTCCAAATGTCATTTTAGGCCATAGTCATCAATCCAAACATCAAACCAAGACTAGTTACATGATACTAAAGATCAATCATAATTGAAAGTAACTTCGCCTATGCATTATTTGTTGCTTTTTGACATAAGACTTGATGATGTTTTCATAGCATCTCCATCATAGCCTTAATTAAGCTTCTTCGGCTTGAATCCGTGTAACCAACTTCTCAAATGTGTCTTAATGAGTGTGTATGTTTATACCTATTAGAATTTACTCAAATCACACATTAGAACATAATCAATGTATAGTTATCATCAAAACAAGATGTAAGCCTTGGTTATCCAACCATAGGGCTAATAATCTCCCCTTTTTTTATTATGACAAACACTGGTTCCGTATAAGGTAAGATGTAGCATATGATAGTAAACTAAGCACAACAATTTCACTTAGAATATTCAATCATCTCTAGTATACCCAAGATATGTCAATTTATCTCATATAGAAATTAACCTCATAGCTAGCTCCTCTTAGCTATAATAAGATAGCTCTTCCTCTAATGTTCTAAAAAACATGCAATCACATAGCATGTAGAATCAAGATTATTTCTCCCCTTTTATTATCAACAAAAGAACAAGGGTATGCGTGTATAAAGAGATAATTATAAGGAAGATAATGACGTGAGGTATATATAACTCATGAATTCATAGGGATGAAATCAAGAATTCCTTAATGACCCAAAGAAAAATATACAATGTAGCTTTATAATCTCATCTACTTGATGCATTTTTCAAGAGTAACAAGTATATGATTCAAGCATGCAAGCTTCCCATATTAAGTTACCATATACATATTCCACCCTAATAAATGCTCCCCCTCAATCAATACGAACAATATCTAACAAACATAACCTAATGTATAACCGAGTCATGCTCCCCTTTTGGCATCACCAAAAAGGGTGTGTGTAGGATTGACAACTGAAGCATTAAGACGACCTAAGCACTTATTCAATATGAAAATTTTAAAAAGTCAATAATGGTCATTTACAATCGATGATTTCAAAATAAGTTCAAGAGTACCATCTATCATCATCTAAATCCAACATGCATCAAAGTTCATAATATAAAGAAGTAAAAGGTCAAGGACTGACAATTTAGGGCAAGGTTCGCATAAATGCTCAACAAACAAGCTATTTATATCATAAGGAATAAATAAGCATACTTAATGATGTATAAGTTTAGCACGTAATACAATGTTGAAAAGATCATTAAGTTTTACCCTTTTTGGTGAATTACCACGAAATTGAGCTCATGAGAGATCATTCTTGAAGTCCATTTTCTTTACAAGCCTTAAGACTCCTTATTTGAAGTAGCATATCCAATTTTGGAATACTTACTCCCCCTTAAGGTTTAGCTTCCTTAAGGTTTAGATTGTTGCTCCTCCTTTTCAATTTTTTCTTGGAGCCTTCTCCTTGTTGCAATTTGCGTTTGCTTTGGACAGCTTACAATTGTAATTTAGGTCTATTTTTTGCTACCCAGACTTTCTCGGGTCCATAAGTGTTAGCCATAGCAACATCAAGAAATTCTTTAACAATCCACACTTTCTAATTACACCTTAAAATAAACAATTCTACAAGGAAAATAAGTAGTCTTATGCCCTTTTTTGTTGCACCAACCACAATTTGTAAAAGGTGTACACTAGTTCTTTGGTTGTATTGGATAGACATTTGTTGTTTGAAAACTTTAGGGGGGCAAAATCAAGGGATCTAATCCAATACTGCTTTTAGGCCACCTCTTTGTTGCCCAAGCATGATATCCAAGTTGTTTTAACCATCAACAAAATTTTCAAGGCATTTTTCCAGATCACAAATAAGTTTTAAATTTTTATCCCGCTTTTCTAGAACCAAAGTATCACATGGAATTTCTTTTGTGGTAAGAATGTTCACAATCAAATCAACCAAAACATTATTCTCACATTCTATATAGAGATGGCTAGATATGGATTCATTCTTGGGATGTAACTCATTATTATTACTTTCTAAGTCATTTAGCTATTTTGAAATCACATGCACTTGTTTTTTCGAAGCACAGTTTTTCTTGGCTAATTTCATTCATATAAAAGAACATAAGCATCTTAAGCATCATTATTGGAACAATTGCTATCACTATCAGTCTATGAAGAATTTACCTCATCTTTCTTTTGAGAATTGAAGCATAGATTTGCATATTTATCATGGAAGCCACCACCTTCATCTCTACTTGAATCACTATCACTCCAAATAATGGCTTGCTATGATGTTTTTATTGAGTGCTTATTTCTTGACTCTTTCTTCTTCTTATTCTCCCTTGATGTACTCTCCATACTTGAATCATTCTTACCCTTGTATGAGTTTTCATCTTTTTTCATTTTGAGAAACTCATTGAATTCCTTTGCAAGTATGTTAATCTCTTTTAACTCAAGTCTTCCTCATCTACTTGAAGATTGATCCATTGTTGATGAAGCTTTAAGGGCAAAGCACTTCTCCTTCTTCTTTAGACCTTTTTGACTGGATGATTCAAATTGCATTTCATAGGTCATACGAGAAGGTATTAATTCATCATACGAGAAGGTATTGAGATCTTTCGATTCTTAAAATGCAGTAATTTTTGTAGCATTCTCTAGGTAATGAATGGCCTAATACCTTTCTCACAAGATCACTAGTAGAAAAATATTTTTCTAATTGTTTCAAAGTATTAACAATTTTAATGAAACAAAAATTCTTTTCCGTAATAGATTCATCAGAAAATATTTTAAACAATTCATATTCTCTACACCATAATTTTTTAGAAGAAAAGTTCTTTCATGAGTGACTTGAAGTGTATCCCACATACTCTTAGCCGAATCACACATTTAACTCTGATTGAGTTCATTCATGTTTAGATAACAAACAAGACAATTCTTAACTCTAGAGTTCATGCAAAACATATATTTATCAGTCACTATATTTGAATTTCTCCTTTGGCACAAGCTTATTCCTAATCAACATGGTGGGAACATAAATGTCATCCTCAATGATTCCCCACACTTAAAAATATAAGGATTCTAAAAATACTCTTATTTTGATTTCACGTATATAATATGAAGACCCATCATAAAAAGGAGGTCTAGTAATAGAACTTCCTTTAAGACTAGGAAACCCCATAATATTTTAACTCTTTAGGTGTTAACCATAAAATCAAGAGTTGGAGTTGTAATTCCACTTGTAATCAATAGAACAACCCTAGAAAGGGGATTTTGGGGGGTGGTTGAAAATTAATGGGGAATTTTCACTAAACATCATCATGAATCACAATCGAACAAAATAGTATTTTAACGAAGATGCTAACTACACAATCTCAAGCAATTACAAAGCAATAAGTAAATAGATTAAGTTAGAGCACTTGACATAGAGATATAAATGGTTTGGTTTGAATTATCCTCAAGCCTAGATACACCTTTTATAAGGAAGTCCATTGCAAGAGCACTAGAATCCATTAGCAACAATCTTCTTTCCATTCAAGATCAAAACCCTTACAAACACTTCGTGATATGCCCACACCACAAGCCTTGAATCCACAAAAAGATTTGACATGCCCAAGCCTTGATCACAATCATTTTACAAGGATCAATTGTGTACAAAAATATTCACTTAAAAGGAAATGAGTAGGAAATGAAGCTCTAGTGCAATACAGAGATGAGAGAACTGATGACTTGAAGAATGCTCACACTCAATCAAAGAATTGCTCACAATGATGCTGTCTTTAATGATGTATAATCATGAAGATGAAGACAGAAAAATAAAGTCTTGATGTTTCTCTAATCAATGAAGCCTTAGAATGTTGTTTTCATTGTGTATGATGAAGCTTCAAATTATTTATATAGGGATGATATGAAATGTAGCCGTTATAGGCATTAAATGTGCCAAAACGGCTAATACAGTCAACTGTACTACCAATGCAGCCGTCTGTGTTCCTCTAAACTAGTCGTTGGGGGTGTTTTCCTCGAATATAGTCGTTGGGACAGGAATTCAAAAAATGCAGTCGCAGTTGACTGTATTGAACAATGCAATCATCTGTATTACCCTACTGCCCTTCGGCTGCCTTATGGAACCCTTTTTCTTATTTTGGGCACATCTTTTTTCTAGAAAAATCAGATTGAGATTCCTTTTTTTTGCGTTGAAAAGCTAATGAAAAGGTTTATCAAAATATGAAAGGATTAGCTCCAAAAACATTTTTTAGAAAATTTGATTAAGCTCCAAAGTTCACTTATCTTCAAGAAACACTCTTGTGTGAAAAGTTACGAACTAATATGCAATGCACAAGGTGTCTTAAGGTCATTTTAGGCCATAGTCATCAATCCAAGAATCAGCAAGTTTAGTTACACACTACTAAAGATTAATCAGAATTGAAAATAACTTAGCCTATGCATTATTTATTACTCTTTGACATTAGACTTAATGTTGCTTTTATAGCATCTCCACCATAGCTTTAAGCTTCTTTCGCTTTAACCCGCATATCCAAATCCTCAAATATGTCTTCATGAGTGTGTTTATATATACCTACTAAGAATCCACTCAAAGAACCCATTAGAACATAATCAATATGTAATTACCACCAAAAGAAAATGTAAGCCTAGGTCATCCTACCATAGGACTTCCCTCAAATTTTCATTCTCCGTCTGTGGTAATGCTTTTTCATAAATAGGGTATTGCTTTAATTCAAACCTCTATCTCCCATAGTGTAATGCCTCACTTTTGGAAGTCGTTACAAAAATTCAAAGTCCTAGAGTGAAAAATATTCCATGATCTTTTAAATTATATCAAGGTATAATACAGAGCATCTAATCCATTACTGACAAAATGCCTCCACAAGATAAAGACCTTAAGAGAATCCATCCTCTTAAGAATCTAAGCTAAAAACAAAATAGTAAATCCATGGCTAAATCCAATTACAAAGTTCTAATCCAAATCAAATTACTTGCATGCGGGTAATATTCTTAAGGTAAAAAATATCGTTTGATTACACTAATAACAAAAGTGCTCAAAACTCCCCAACAAACTTGCCTGAGATTAGTGCGCGAACCGCAACAATTGAGAGTTTCGACTATCGAATCGGGCATCTGGAATTGTCTGTTTTGATATTAACTCTTGTAAACGGCTTTATTCTGTCGTCCTTTCTGGCTTTCTTTCATTGATTCATCAACCAGTGGGATATTCTCTTGTTCATTATGATGATAAATAGTCAATTAGGAGAACTGCTCAAATAGGCCCTTTTATTTAACTAAGTGCCAGAGCCTCTAATCACTTCTATTACACGGGGTAAAGGATAAAGAAAACAAAAAAAAAAAGGTGAGCTCGAATAGCCCAGGAAGGGCGAACCTACCGCGGATCGGAAACAAATGGTACAATATTCTTAGTTCACAAATTAAGACAAAAGTTTGACGAGTAAGTGATAACTAATCAACAATGATACAACTAAGACAAAATAAATAAGCAAAATGATAATTACGTGGCCCCGAGGACCCAATTCAAATACTAGACTCGAAGGTACAAAATACATACCGATAGCTTAACAGCCATCGTCAAGAGGGCTGTCCAAAGGCCACTAAAAGTGACTACAAAAGTAAGTAGGTGACTTAAGAAAGCCAAGATGTGACTGTAAAAGTACCAAGTAACTATAAAAGTCACCAAAGTGACTGCGAAAGTTTTATAGAGTCTTCCTTTGTATAAAAGTAGTTGTTCTTCTTAATGATTACATGCCACGACATAACAAATAACTGAAAACAAAAATATAATGGTGCAAGTCTAGCAACATATTTGAATCTGACACACAGTGTCATAGCAAGGCACTGTTGATTTGAAATTGTTGATTTGACCAGCTTTTGAGAATGACATGAAGAATAAATAAATATGAATAAGGTTGGTAATTAAAAAATGAGTATAATAACCGAAGTGAAATTGCTGCATGCAATAATATTAGATATTAAGGTGGGTCTAAGCAAGTTGCTGATTTATCATCAACCAACCAAAGAAAGCAAAGGTTCAAAATGATCAGTAGGATATTGGAACTCTAAGTCAAAGAAACTCGTGGGCGGAGGAGTCAAAATACATTATCTAGAGATGCATAAACTTATGAGGATGTTAACAACGACATTAGCCAAAGCACATTAAATAGAATCCCAATTAGATATGCTATGTATAGAAACTAAGAATCACAACAGTAAGGGATTTTGGAGCATGGAAACATGAAAATAAGATTAGTAACATGGGTTATAAACCCTTACCACAACAAGAAACTACCCTGACCTTAACCAAGTTGTTCGGTAATGAAATCCACCGACAAACCAGACATGCAATCTAACACGCTGCCCAAACCCTTCCTTTCTGGTCTAACATGCCTAAGGGAAGAAGAAGAACCAAATGAGGGCCAAACAAAAGCCCAAACATAAGTTAAACCAAACCTTAAAATAGAAACTTATCAAAAGACCTCTCTAACTTTAGGTACTTAATCAAAGCTCACTTGAAACTTTCTAATACTACAAAAAAGGGCATAAAAATGATTTACTAGAGATTATATCAGTAGCAAGAAAAAGAAAAGAAAAAGGGATATTATAAATAGGGTACAAACTACGCGTGGGGCAGCGTCTAGGTTCTTGGGCAGGTGCGCGGCAAGCACGCGTGTGCGTGGGGGCACGTGGGAGAAGCCCGGCGCGTGGCACGCGCGTGTCCACAGCTTTGGCTGGCGTGTTTGTGTGCAGTGGCGGCGCGTGGTCAGCTGGCTTGGCGCGTGGTGCGCGTCTGTGGCTTAGACGGGGCGTGATGGCTCGTCTTCGCGCATTCGCAGCTGGCTTCGCGTGTGGGGTACGTCTTCGGCGCGTGGCGCGTGTGCTCGTCTTTCTCATTAGAAAACCCTAATTTTCAACCGCCGCCATGGCGCGAGGCCAACTTTCGAAAGCCATATCTCTCTCGTTTTTAAGCCAAATAATGCATGCCATATATCGTTGAAAAGCTTACGCGACATAGATTAATTCTGTACCAACCGATTATGATAAAAACTAAATATCATACTCCGAATTTGAGCCCCAAAATTCGAAAAAACCAAAGTTTTCTTGAAAAATAAAATCATGATTTCTCACAAACCATGCATCCAATAATCATGAAATTTTATGAAGTTCATCCTCAACCATAGGAGAACAAAGCCATATAATTATTTTTCAGAATAACATGCTCAAAAATTTCGATTTTTTCTTGATGGGTCTCTTATATATATATATATATTTATATATATATATATATATATATATATATATATATATATATCCGAAAAAGATCTTTTTTTTTCTAAGCAAGTCAACGTATTACTGAGAAACAAATGAAAGAACAAAACATCAAAAAAACTAGTTCCCTGGTTCTTCCATGGACAACAAAGAAGTAACGGAAGAAGGGAGAACTAGTCCAAAAAGTTTGTTTACAGCAGCCCATCTAGCCAGATTGTGAGCACACCTATTATCAAATCTACTAACTTTAGCAAAAGTCTTGCATCCAAAGGATTTTAGCTTATCTTTTGCTTCTTCAATAACCGCAAAGCTGGTCCAATTCGGAGATGAATTAGTGCTGCTCATACATTCAATAATCACTGCTGCATCTCCTTCAAAAATAACATGAGAGCAATTCATTCTAATTGCCAGATTGACAGCAAGGAGAGCTGCCAAAGCTTCAGCCATTTCCGCAAATACAGGTGGAGCAGCTTGAGTCTGTGCAGCGATGATCACTCCACGATGGTCTTTAATCGTCGCCGCTTGGATTGATCTTCCTTCTCTAGTAGCTGCGTCAAAGTTTGCTTGGTACCAGTTGATTGGTACACATGGCCGTGTAGACAACATGTTTCTTGAAGGATGCTTAGCAATAAGAATATCCAGATTTTACCTAAAAGCCAAACGCACCTGTTTTGCGACTTTGTTCACACAGGGTTCCACCATTTGAAAGATTTTTTGGTTTCGGATCCACCAAATTATGTCCATAACAATGACAACAAAAAGAGTATATTGAGACTTAAAGGATATGTCCCATGAATTTGGCATTGAAGGAGATATTATAAACTGTAGCCAAAAGGGTATATTGTTACCTGTTTGGGGGTTTGTCGGGTGGGAGAGGGGTGGTGGACGAAATATCTCATGCGCTGCCAGCCATGTCGCTCGAGTGAAGGGGCGTGTGATGAATAAATGTTCAATGGATTCCTCCTCAGAAAGGCATAAAGGACATGAAGTGTCCATTTCTGGGTTGAACATTTTGATCTTAAGCCGCATCGGAAGGATGTTCCAAGCAACTTTCCAAGCAAGCAACTTATGTCGCTCTTGAATTTTCGCCCGCCATAAAGCTTTCCAAAAGCTGAGAGTTTGAGGACTATTTGGGGTGAATCTTCGCTCATTCTCCATAAAATAGGCTGCCTTTGTAGAAAATTTCCCGAATTTAGATGGGGTCTAGGCTAAGAAGTCCTGGGGATTTGAAGGAGAGATTCTAATGTTTAGAATTTCCTTAGTAATAGAATCCGGGAAGAGTCGAATCAATTTCAGCCTATCCCAAGAGCTTGTAGCAGAGTCAATGAGATCGAAAACCTTCGAATCATTATTGTTGTTGGTAGGGGCTGATGGGAAATTAAAACCTTCTATGGTAGGGATCCAAGGATCCTTTTGGAAATTAATGCAATTTCCATTACCCACTATGAAGCACGCCCCTTTCCTGAGAGTATTTTTGCTTGACATAATTCCTTTCCAAAGCCATGATGCCCCTTTCAGATGGTTGTGTTCAAGAAATGGAGTATTCTTGAGATACTTGGCCTCCATCATTCGGACCCAAGTTTTTTCTGGATTAGTAAGTATTGTCCATCCCAGTTTAGCTAACAATGCTTTGTTGACTTCTTTCAGCTGTTTGAAGCCAATTCCTCCATATTGTTTTGGAATACATATTGATTTCCACGCCTTCGGGCAATAAGAGTTCTTCTTCGATTCCTTATGTCCCCACCAAAATTTTCTGATCGCACCATATATTTTTTCACGCACAGCTTGAGGGATTGCAAAAGTAGACATAGTATAAGTAGGGATAGCCATAACCACTGCTTTGATTAAAGTGCTTCTTCTTGCTTGAGATAGACATTTAGCCTTCCATCCATTAAGTCTTTGGTTCACTCTTTCCATGATGGATCTGAATAGGCCTACTTTGCTTTGGTTGGTGAATATTGGAAGTCCCAAATACTTGTCGCTCGGGGGGGGCTGTTTGATTTCCAGCTGTTCTCATAACTCACGTCTCAGATGGGGTGCCAAGTTCTTGCTGAAGAAGACTCTAGATTTGCTACGATTGATTATTTGGCCAGACCACTTTTCATATTTATCAAGACAACGAAGGACCGCATCTGCTTTAGTGGTTTTTGCCCTACAAAATATTATAAGATCATCAGCGAAAAGAAGGTGAGATATGGAAGGACTCCCATGGCTGGCATGGATGCCATGAAGATGGCCTTGTTGTTCTTCACGAAGTAGTAATCTGGTTAGAATTTCCGAGCCGAAGATGAATAGAAAAGGGGATAGTGGGTCTCCTTGCCGGAGTCCTCTAGAGGGGTGGAAAATACCATGAGGTGCGCCATTGATGAGAGTGGAGAATGATGTTGTGCTAATGCATTGTTTTACCCACCCTATCCACTGATCATCAAATCCAAGATTCTCCAAAACAGTGAGAAGAAAATTCCATTCCATTTTGTCATAGGCCTTCTCCATGTCAATTTTGATGGCCATCAATCCTCCTTTGCCTTATTTTTTCCTCATGGTGTGCCAGAGTTCTTGGACAATTATGATGTTGTCGTTGATAAGAGGATTCGGAACAAAAGCAGCTTGAAAGGGAGATATTAGTTTGCTAAGGACTGTTCGGAGTCGGGTAGCTAAAATCTTCGAGATGAGCTTGTAGGAATTGTTGCATAAGCTGATCGGGCGATAATGAGTGACAGATGTTGGCCTTTCTAGCTTCGGGATAAGAGCAAGGTGGGTGTGATTTTTCTCCTTCAGAATTTGGCCTGATAAAAAGAAAGACTTAACACTGTTAATCACATCATCTTTTGTTGTTTTCCAATAGGCCTTGTAGAATAGGGCAGTCATCCCATCTGGCCCTGGCGCTTTGTGTGATCCCATTTGATTCAAGGCTTGCGAGATTTCATTATCAGAAGGGATAGCGCCTAAAGCAACATTATCAGCTTCCGAGATCACATGAGAGAGTAAAGACTCAAGGTCTTGCGGAATCAGCGGGTTCGAATTGGTGAAAATAGAGCTGAAGTGTTCATTGAAACACTTGCTAATCTGTTTTGTTCCCGTTATCCAGCTTCCTTCAGAGTTTTTGATGCATTCAATCGCATTGCGCCGTCGCCTGACGATAGTAGTAAGATGGAAAAACCGAGTATTTCGGTCCCCTTCCAACATTTTTTGGTGTCTGGATTTTTCCATCCACAAGGTTTCTTCCCTCTTCAGTTCTTCATCTAAGTTAGTTTGCATATTTGCTTCCTGAACAAGATTTTCTTGGCTAGGAGTTGCTTTTTGGACTTGATCAATAGCTTCCGTAAGTACTTTAATTTTTGACTGAATGTGACCGAAGTAGGATTGATTCCAGGATTTGAGGGCTTGCCGAGTATTCTTGAGCTTCTGGCATAATCTGAATTGAGGCGAACCTCTAACATATTTTCTCCAAGCATGTTCCACAATAAAGTGGCTTGTCTTGTCTCTGGTCCAGCAGGCCAAAAATTTAAAAGATTTTGGGAACTGAGGATTGATCTCTCTAGTGCTGAGCAGAATTGGATTATGGTCAGATTGATGTGCAGGAAGGTGTTGAATTGATGCATTTGGAAACAGTAAGCGCCATGACGGATTGGCGATTCCACGATCAATTCATTCCTTGATGTTTGCTTGCAAAGGACGCTTATGGTTCCAAGTAAACGGATTCCCAGAGAAGCCTAAGTTTATCAGTTCCAACTCATTGATCACCGATAAAAGGCCTCTGGAAGATGATGAAGCAAATGGTCTTCCTTCAGATTTTTCCGAAGATGCTATGATTTCATAAAAGTCACCAGTACCAAGCCAAGGTCCAGGGAAGGACTCAACAATCTTTGTCAAATTATCCCAAAAGGTAGGTTTCTCTTGTCGGTAAGGAGGACCGTAAATAGCAGAGATCATCCAAGGAGTCATGGGAGGGTCTGAGAATATAAGAGCATTGATGAAGTGAGTAGATTCAGAAACAATTTCAATGTCCACACCTAGCTTCCAAGCTAAGCATAGACCACCAGCAAATTTGTTTGGGTTAACACAGTGATGACATGAGTAACCAAGAGCTGAGAGAATTAGGGTAAGAGAAGAAGCAGAGAGTTTTGTTTCAGAAATGGAAAGAATTTCAGGAGAAAGGCTTGAGACAAGCCGGCGGAGGGCTCGAATCTTTTTCCTTGATCCGAGCCCCTGACAGTTTTTTGAGAGAATTAACATGGGGGAGGTGGTTGAAGGTTAAAGCCTTCTTCCACCTGAGATTTTCCTTGTTCTTCATGAGCTGAGGTATGGATTATAGCCTTGGTAGTTGTCTTTTGTTGTCTTGCTCTTTGTTTGGGTGTTGGTTTTCTGGTTGAAAATTTCTGTTTGGCAAGACTAGAGAGTTTTGGTGAAGGTGGAGGTTCAGAAGGGTGGGGAGAGATATGTGGAGGTTCGAACAAGGTTTTGTTATCATTGGGTTTTGGTTTTTTTGGTACACAGATTGGGTCAAAGCTTTGTTTTATTTTGTGTATTGTGTTTGGGCCTGAGACAGGTTGTGGGGTTTGGGCCGAGGGAGAGGTTGAAATGTCTACGGTGGACTGTTTTATGGGTGAGGTCCATATGGGCTTTTGTGGTAAGTGTGGTCCATAAGGGTAAGTTTTTCTAACAATCTGGTTAGGGGTATTGGACAGAAGTTGCACATGAGGATTGAGATTGCCACAGTTGTCATTTTGGGTGAGTGTGTTAACAGTAGTGAGAGAAAATGTTGCACGGTTCAATGGTGTGTGTAGGGCGATAGGTTTTTCTTTTGGGGGATGTTCAGTGTTTGTAGGTTGGGGGCTGATTTGATCATCGATGGACATAGAAAGAGAAAAGCTATTTACCTCGGGGCTTGTGGCAACAGTCGACTGCATCCTTGGGTTCCGTGAGGTGACCGGTTCTGGCTCAAAATCTCGAGTTCGGTCTATAGGAGAGTTGTTCGATTGATTGCGATTGCCAGAGAACAAATTATGATGTGGGAGATTTTGTCCCCCTTCATAAGAAGATCTGATCCAAGGGCCATAAGGACGAGGTTTTTCGGCTATGCACCAATTTGCCAGTGGATCAGGTGCGCGATGGCACCATTTTTGCACATGTCCGAGGTAGCCACATCCAAAGCAAACATCCGGCAGCCTCTCATATCTAAATTCAATCCAAGCATCCTCCATGCCTGATCTCTTCATTGCGAATCCTTTGGGTAGGGCAGCTTCGATATTGATTTCTGTTTTGATCCTCATATACCATTTTTCTCCAATTTTCCCTTCTTTGGAAGTAACAATCTCCAGTAGAGTACCAATTCTTTTTGCAATTGTAATTGCATTATTCTTGGTCATTTTGTTGGGTGGAAGACCACATACCCTTATCCAAAAATGGGACTGATTTAGTGGAACTTCCTGAAGAGCAATATCTGGTGGCCATTCATGAAGGGTCAAGTGAGACCCCATGATGGACCATGGTCGCTTTTCCAATATTTGAAGCATATCATGCTCATTGTTGAAAATGAACAGCAATTTGTTGTCTTGTTCCCTGATTTTAAAGCCATGAGTGGGGTTCCAGGCATGTTGGATGGTATTTCTAACTCCATGACGGTTGAGGGATTTGTCACTTACAATCCTGCCAACCAGCGTAAAAGATGAGCTTATGTTGGGGTAAGATGGGTCTGATTCAAGTTCAATAGGTTCAATAGAGCAGTTGAGCGTAGTGTTTGGTTGATGAGGTCAGAAATTTCAGGTAGGTTGGGTGAGTTCATGGTGGTTGGTGGGTCAGAGAAGAGTTGCGGATAATTTATGTGGGTTCTGGGTATTGAATATCCAGCTCTGATGTTTGGGATCAGAGAGTTAGTAGTAGTATGAAGGAATGATTAGAGCTTGAAACCTAATGATAGCCTGTATGGGTTAAGGAACCAGAAATGGTTCAGGTGGACGATGCCATCAGCAGGGTGTGGGGATGATGTCCTCACAGAGGAGAGAGGCAGTTGGGTTTGAGGTTCAAGACGAGAATGGAATGGAAATTTCTCGTTCAACAACTCGGGCTTCAGTTATATTTCCATGATATGTTTAGCAAAGAAGGATAACATGTATACAGGCATTTCTGTTGTGCCAACATCAGGAGGCTTTTCAGCAAAAACGAGTTTTCTGTATTTCAACGACACCAAGGACCTTAAGCTGAAGCAGTGACTGACTTATGATGATCAACAATAGGAAGGGTTACTTGCAACATTGGATGAGAAAATATTCCCATATTATAGGACAAGGGATGGAACGACCTTTTGGTGAAGTTATCCCCCCAAATGACGTGTGAATTCTTTACTTTAGGTTTCAATCAAAAGAAGTGGCTGTAGTATTCAGAATTTCATGTATTTCACTGAGTTTTAGTTTATGTACACCAAATATAAATCAATAAGCTAATAAATTTTAGGTGTATGGGTTCTCCTTAACTTTTGGATTGTCTTTGACTTGTTTTGATTACAAAATTTAGAAGTATTTGGTGCTATCTTTCTTGCTAATGCACAGCTATCAGTTTATCCCGGAAAAGATCAAAACATGCACACTGTTCATTCTAGCATGTTAAAGGCGAATCAAGAAGTAATCATGCTCTGATACCAATGTTGAAACAAATAATGCGCCTACCACGTAACACATAGTGGGTTCAGAAACATACCTTACGAAGTCCCCGAAATTCCGACGAATGATCCTTTTTGTTACCAGTCTCCAACACGTTTGATCTTTATCGCAAGTACGAAAACGGCTACTATATTCAATTTCTTCGTCCACAAACCAAATCGTAGAGCTCGGTGATGCTCTAGAGAGAGTGCAACAGCGAGAGTGATTGTCTTGTGACTTATTGTTTGAGACTTATGATTTATTGGGATATCTCTAACCTTTATATAGAGATAATATTAGAGACTAGCTTTACCTCAAAAACTTAGGAGATAAAGACTACATTTATCTCAAACACCAAGGAGATAAATATTGTATTTATCTCAAACACCTAGAAAATAAATATTGTATTTATCTCAAACACCTAAGAGATAAAAACCTTCTAATTAACTGTAATAATTCAGAGTAACAAATACACATTATCTGTTAGTGAGCGGATAATGGGTCCACTGACCCAGTTTATTAACACTCATAAACACAATACCCATGACAAACCCACCAAGACGGACCAACCACAGACTGCCCACAAACCCTCCACCATCACCATAAACCCACCACCACCGATTGACCACCACCAACTTATCCGACCACCACAGACCCACCACTCCTTGTGAACCCACCACAACAAATGTACCACCACTTAGGGTCCCACAACCCTAATAGATTCATATGCAACAAACACATCACCACCAACAGAAGCCCAGAACTCAAGACCCATCACCGCACCTATCCCCCACCACTTACACACCACTACCAAGACAAACCCGTGACTTGATATCCCCCACCACCCCCATCTCTCCCACCAAAACAAGTCCATTGGTGGTGGACAGTGGTGTTGATTTTGGGCTTAGTTGAATTGCAAAGGAGGTTGTAGTAGGGGGGATATTTTGATTTTTGAAAGATTTTAGCACTAAATTGGATAGAAAAATAACGAAAAGAGATATGTTATACGGAGAATACAATATAAAATTGAGTGTCAGTGCAATTTTTAAAACCAAAAAATAGCGAGTTAATTAAAATAGACTCAAGAACACCGAGTGTAATACGTGAATATAGTAACTTTGACAACCAGTTAAGTAGGTAGGAGCAAGAGCAATTTGACACATTATAGTTGAAGTTTATAAAAAAAAAAAAAACAGAGAAAAAAAACGTTAACAAGAGCGAGAGCGTTCTCCGTAGGCATTTCCATCGTCATTGCCACCGTCTTTGCGACACAGCCTTATTCCATGGTAAAAATACCAAGCATAACCTTAAACCCACCTTCAAAACCCCACATAATCTCCTTGATAAACACATGCAAGAACATGAGGCAGCTCAAACAAATCCACGCCCAAATTATCACAGACGACGCCTTCTTTCCCCACGAAACCTCACTTGAACTCTCAAAATTGACATCTTTCTGTGCAGTTTCACCCAACGGTAGCTTACCCTATGCAAAAACCATCTTCAATTACCAAGAAAACCCATCAATCCCACTCTATAATGCTCTCATTAGAGGCTTCTGTTGTAGTAAGCACCCACTTGAAGCTGTTGCATTGCACAAAAAGATGTTACAAAAAGGTTTAAAACCCAATAGTATGACTTACCCATTTGTGATCAAAGCTTGCAATGAGTTGTCAATGACCCAAGATGGGATTTTAGTTCATACACATGTTGTAAAAAGTGGGTTAGAGTCTGATTGTTATATACTAAGTTCGTTGATACATTTGTATGCAAATGGGAAAGACTTGTTTTCTGCAAGGAGGCTGTTTGATGAATGCCCTGAAAGAGACATTGTTTCTGGGAATTCTTTGATTGACGGGTATGTAAAATACGGTAACATGAAGCTTGCTAGAGAAGTGTTTGATGGGATGGTTTATAGGGATGTAATTTCTTGGAATACTATGATTAATGGGTACGGAATTATTGGGGATGTTGATAAAGCAAAGAGGTTGTTTGATGAAATGCCTGAGAGAAATATAGTCTCTTGGAATTCGATGTTGGCATGTTACGCTAAATGTGGGAATGGGAACGATGCTATTAAAATGTTTCACGAGATGCCTCGTAAAGATGTTGTTTCGTGGAATGCCATGCTAGCGTGTCATGCACAAAGTGGGAAATCAAATGAAGCCCTTGCCTTATTCGAGAAGATGAAGGAGGCACATGTAAGGCCAACTGAAGCCACAATGGTTAGCCTATTATCTGCTTGTAGTCATTTGGGTGCTTTAGATCAAGGATTGCTTTTGCATTCACATATCTGTGATCATAACATTGAGATCAATTCCATTCTTGGTACCGCTTTGATGGACATGTATGCTAAATGTGGTAGCATTTCTCGTGCTGCTGAAGTTTTTCGTTCAATAGATAGGAAGGATATTCTTGCTTGGAATACCATTATAACTGGCATGGCCATGCACGGTCATGCTAAGGAGGCTGAATATCTCTTTAAGCAGATGCAAGAGGAAGGTGTGGTGCCCAATGATATAACTCTCGTGGCTATGCTCAGTGCTTTCCGTCATGCAGGGATGATAGAGGAAGGTCGGAGGCTGTTGATTTGCATGGGCAGTTCTTATGGTATTGATCCCAAGGTTGAGCATTATGGTTGCGTTATTGACCTGCTTTCTCGATCTGGAAGGTTGGAAGAGGCCTTTGATCTGATGGGGAATATGCCTATGGAGCCTAATGCTTGTGCATGGGGAGCATTGCTAGGAGGATGCATGATTCATGGTGATGCTGAGGCGGGTGGGAGAGTGGGAAAACGTCTTCTTGATCTTCAACCCCAACATAGTGGCCGGTAAGAATGTACAATACTATTAGAATCCTGAAGTATGCTTATATTAATGGGTGATAATATAGGAAGGCCCTCCAGATTACCAGTGATCTCAGTCAAGTTCTTTGTCACAGGATTAACTATACCTCACCTTATATCATAGTATGACTGCCGTTAAATCGTTTGGAAAACACTGATATTTGCCAGTCTATTCTTCTGTTGCACACACTAAGAACACCGTGACATTCAAGCATTTCCAAATGCTGGCTGTATAGAAGCCTGTTTCCGATTATAATTTAAATGCTGTGTGTGGGTGTGGACGTTGGTTGTGTGCGGGGTGCGGGATGTGGGAGAGGGGGTAAGAATCATAAATGTAAGTGTGTTTCAACATGATTACTACTTATACGGAATTTAAAAGTTCTTTTCTCCACCTTTTAGTTCAGAACTGTTTCTTTTTTCAATGTGAGAAAAAAAAGTCGCATGCCCTAGCACAAAATTTTGTGTTTTGTAAGTAATGTACAAACTACACTCGCTGTTCGTTCTTGTTGCTCTTCTTTTACTGCATTCAAAGTCAATGATCCACCACATTTACCATCTTACGAACATTTTCACTGTAGTCACCTAATAGATGCTTACATAATCAAATATGTGACAATGTGGTCAAGCTCAATGTCTCCACTAATTAGTAGGAACTAGGATTTGTTATGTTGGGTCCCAGTTGGATAATGGTTTGACTATGATAAGGAGTTGTACAGACGTAATTAATGTAATTACATCATTTTCGGATCAATCAAACAATCGTGGTAGATTCCATGCGAATTCCTGCAGTCTTGGAGAAATCATCGGGGAGGTCTTTGTGTATGACATACCCGTTTTACTGCCTGAAGAGGAAAACTGACATGAATGCGATCAGGTTTATACTGATAATGTATTTACTGTACAAAGAGGAAATGACATGGATAATACCAGAGGGTTATTAATGATTCTATATTTACTATCTAAGGTAAAAAGCATTTATGGATACTGAGAATGACTTATAATCAGATCCTAATGGCAAATTTGTTGGCTGTTATTTTTATTTTCATTTCTTAATGTTCTGCAGTTATATCCTACTGTCAAACATATATGCTGCTGCAAGACGCTGGGATGACGCAAGAAAGGTCAGGAATCTTATGACAGCCAAAGGGGTTGCAAAAGTGCCAGGGGCAAGCGTGATCGAGTTAAAGGGAGTGGTACACAGGTTTGTTGCTGGAGATTGGTCCCACCCGGAGGCAAAGCATATATATGAGAAGTGGTGTGAGATATCAACGCGGTTGAAGGGTTCGGATGGCTATTCACCAGATACAGCTCAAGTCTTGGTTGATCTAGAAGAAGAAGAAAAAGAGCATGCTTTATCTGTTCACAGTGAAAAGTTGGCCATTGCTTATGGATTTCTGCGCCTAGGTCCACATGAAGACATAAGAATTGTCAAAAACCTAAGAGTCTGCGGAGATTGTCACAATGCCATAAAGTTGATTTCAAGAGTTTATGGACGAGAAATCATTATGAGAGACAGGAATAGGTTTCACCATTTCAAAGATGGTAGCTGTTCTTGCCTTGATTTTTGGTAGTTGTACCGTTCACATGCATTTCGTTGCAGTAGTCTAGTTTGGCCTGACAACTTAAAGCTGTCAACTTCAGAGCAACAACTGCAGTTCACATGAACTTCCTGGTAAGTAATAATACATATTAAAAACATGTCTCTTTTATTAAGCTCCTGGCTAAATGACAAGGATGGATCTTTCCAACCTCTTTCATTTGTTTTTCAGATAGAAACTAATTGTCAACTATATTCCGAACCCAATATCAGAACAACCAGTTTCCGACAAAATATGCATAAGTAATTATTTATACTACTGAATTTTGGTTTAGAGACCAAAATGAACACACATAGACAAAGCTGTCACCATTATAGAATATTACCCATACTCGCTAACTTATCAGCATCATCCAAATACCTGGTTTCTTGTCTATTTCACTTCTCATTTTGTGAGGCATAATCTCCAAAATTTTCAGTACTGGCCCTCCTATTTCTGGTGGTCTACCTTTATTCGGTGTCTTTAGATACCTTAGTTGGTGCACGTCTTAACCTTTCTAGGCACTCCAAGACTTCTTTTTAGCTCCTAAGAATAGCAAAGTCATTAAGCGTCATGTATACCGGAAACAACCTTCTAATATTAGTAGGCACTTCTTTCATTTTTCCCCATTTCATGTGAGCATACACATCATTCAAAAAGAGATTACATAAAAATGTTAAATTTATGTAAGTTTGTTTATTAGTAGAAGGGTACTTCTGGTATTCGCAATAAGTTCATCATTCATTTGAAATATTAAAAGCCTAAGACTGCAGTCTCAGAAGATGAGAGGAGTGCCGCTAATGCTTGGAAGATTTTGTTGCATGCTTTTTCTTGATGACAAATTAGGTTGTACAGATAAGTACTTAGTTGAAAAAACAATGTATTCTTGGAATACCATTGGTCATACCTAGATGAGAAAATTAATGCCGTCTGGTATATTTTCAACATAGAAAATCCAAACACCTAAGGGTTGCCTAAAAAAAACCAAGGATTGCATTGGAGTTATCTCCAGGAGACCATATTGATATAAAATGTACAAAGCAACTTCAAGAAGAGAAGCAACTGCAGTAGTGGTTGCTTGCAGATGGCAAAAGCACTATGCCACTTTGATTTCTTGGTCATTCAAGTCATTCTGTTGCTGTTAATTAGCTTTAAAGCATTGGGTGGTCCACCGGACAAGAGTGGCAGTGCCCTCTTCATCTTTGGTGATTCCACTGTGGATACTGGGAACAACAACTACATCATCACCATAGATGAAAACCGAGCAAATCGGAAACCTTATGGCCAGAACGGCTTTAGAGAACCCACGGGACGTTTCTCAGATGGCCGCGTCATTGTAGATTTTATAGGTAATCTCCAGTCCAATTTCCAAAAATGAAATAAAGTAGGGATGAAATGGCTTGATGTGCATGTCTGCTCAAGTTTGTTTTACAAATTTTGATACATGCAGCTGAATATTCTAATTTGCCGCTGATTCCCCCTTTCTTGCAACCATCTGCCAAATATGTCAAGGGAGTTAATTTTGCCTCCGGTGGGGCTGGAGTTCTTTCTTCAACCAACAAGGGTCTGGTAATGCTCCCTGTACTTCGACAAACACTAGTATTAGCATTTTCCATATCAGGGACTCAATAATGCTGTATATCAATGTTATAATGGTAATTCTAATGTTCTTACTAGGCAATTGATCTTGAGACACAATTAAAGCATTTTGAAGAGGTACGAGTATCATTGACCAGAAAGTTAGGAGCTGCAGAGGCAAAGCAACTTATATCAGAAGCGGTCTATTTCATCAGTATTGGAAGTAATGACTATCTTGGCGGGTACTTAGGTAATCCAAAAATGCAAGAACTACATGATCCTAAAAACTATGTGGGGATGGTCATTGGAAACTACACAAAAGCAATCCAAGTAAGCGTTTCTTGTATTTTTAAACTACTCGACGATAAGATGCAATGTTAAGGTTATGATGCCATTACCAAAAAAAACCCCTCCCTTTTGTGGTAATATGCAGGAGTTGTTTGCAAAAGGGGCAAGAAGATTTGGTTTTCTGAGCTTGTGCCCTTTGGGTTGCTTACCAGCACTACGAGCTGTAAATCCCAAAGCCAATAAAGGTGGTTGTTTCGAAGAAGCTAGTGCTCTCGCGTTAGCTCATAATTCTGCGCTAAAAGCTGCCCTCGCCAGCCTTGAACATCAATTGAGAGGATTCAAGTACTGTAACCCCGATTTCTACAACTGGCTTCATGATAGAATCAGTAACCCCTATAAGTATGGTATGGAGACTCTCTGTTCCCCAGTCAATTTATTGACAATTACTTAATGACTTACTACCTTTAATGGCATTTAAGTTCTACATCTTCTCAATCTTCTTAAGGAATACGTAAAGTTTTGTGACAATGATTTATTCTTCAAAAATAGTTGCTAATTTAAGGACTTTTAGGAAAGAAACATGTATGTGCTACTTCTTCCCCTGTCTAACTGAACACATGCTTTGATTGTGAAGGTTTCGCGGATGGATTGAATGCATGTTGTGGAACAGGCCCCTATAGGGGTGTCTACAGCTGTGGAGGCACTGAGAAGGTGAAAGATTACCAGTTGTGTGAATCTTCTGATCTCCACGTGTGGTGGGATTCTTTCCATGCAACAGAGAGGATACATGAACAGATTGCAAAGGCCATATGGAATGGAACTAACTGGCCGTACAACCTAGAAGACCTCTTCCTCAACCGGGAGAAGTCCCTTGTAGAAATAGCCTATGATCCCGAGTATACCGAGTATATCACCAATCTAGCAAATGTATTGGGACAATCTCACATTACTGATAGTTTGCATGTCTCATGACTATAAGGTTAAGTTTACCATGTTGCTTTACACCAAGTATCTTGCTGTTCCAGGTAGCTGTGCTCTGGTCAGGTAGCTGCCTCGATATACTTGTATGAGAAATAGGAGAGCTGTAATATTATCACGATTGAAACTTGATTGCAGAAATCTAGTACAATTGGGTTTCAGCCTTGTGTGTGCTTGTGCATGAAAGTCTTCAACGCCATAAATCTTCTTTCGGGAAGATGGTGAACTGCAGGGAGAAGGAAAAATCGTGAGTTCGATCTCGACTACAAAGCCGAGCATGGGTGATACATGGATCCCGAGGAGATCAAGACGCAGCAAGAACAAGAATTTGTAGACTTTGATTGCATTAACACCAAAATGGTGGAGGACGAGCTGGACGAATACGGCAGGCCTAGCGTTAAGATAGTGTACGTAGACCCCATAGACTCGGCTAACATGACCCACGAGTTAATCTCCCCTTTCATAGCCTCCTTTAAAAAAATCGGAAAAGAAGCCGCTGGCGAAGCTTTCGAGTCCCCGAGGCTGATTTACGTGCTCTAGGTCCGACAAGGACTACTGGCCGCCCCGGACCGAGTCTGATCCGGAGCACTGAGCAGTAGGGAGCTGAAGCTGACAGTCCACCCAAAAACTCCTGGCTGAGGAGCCTGATTACAAGGAGTTCATACTGGGCTCGTATGATGTATCTAGCAGGAATTTGTCGCGTGCTGTACCGCAAGTACTTTGATCCTCATTTGCCTGGTGGCTGGTGCAAAGTTCCTGCCTGAAAGTTTTCCCAAGTCATCTAGGAAAAGTCCTGTGAGAAAGAGTTGGGGTCATAGAAACGGCTGCGAGCAGAACAGAGTGCAATAGATGAGGTGCCCCTCTGAATTGGACATGCTCGTTAGTTTATGTTTTGAGTTTAGTTATGACTTTCCGTATCTCATAGTAAGACGGTAGGTACAGATTTGAGTCTGGTTACAAGTGGGAGCAAAAACTAAACTAAGTGATGTGGCCGCCATTATATAAATTCAAGGATAGTAAGACGGTGGGAGTAGATTTGAGTATCTCATAATAAGATGATTTCTGAAATTTTGTTTGTTGCTTGAAAAATAGCTTTCGATTTTTTTTCACTGACTTTATTTGCCTAGTCCTGCAATTTGGTTAGAATTACCAAGGAGAAATATGGACAGTGACACTGCCACCGTGAGCAGCCAAAAGAGTCCATTTTAGATAAAACTACGAGTCTTAAAACTGTCAAGAGTTTATATTTTGGTTGAGTTAAAGTCCTGTTATACATTTCGGTAGCTGCATGTAGAGTAACATTTTATCGGATAATGTGGGTAATATCACTAAACTCTCTAACTTAACGGGTAAATTAAAATCAAAGACACAATTTTTACAAAGTAGATACCCGTATCCAGAACGTGAAAAAGTTATATCAGATTTATCCAACATCAGGGTTTCGTGATTCTAACTAACGATTTTGGCTAATATGATCATTTTGAATTTCTGAAATGCCTATATTGTCCTTAAAACTATAGTACTATATGTACTCTCTCCCTTTCTCTCCCTCCCCCCTAGCCATCACAACCCTAGCTCCACTGCAACACCATCACCATGGCTGCCAATCGCCACACACTTTAAAGTTATACCGAAAATCAATCGGGTGCAAACCCAAAACCCAAAATCAGGAAGTATAACTACCGAAACCCAAAACTTGAAGATGTTAGGTGGTGGTCGAAGATGTTGGTAGCGTGATGGTGAGTTGGTAGAAGAAGATTGTTGTTAAGAAAGAGGTGAGGACTATTGGGGGTGGATCATGGTGCAGAAGGTGGGGAGGGTGCAAATGGCTAAAAAAATAAAGTCGATTTAGGGCAGCGGGGACAGTCTCGAAATCGCCCTACCGTTGGTGGAGGCTTGGGCCATGGTGAGGGGGTAGTACACACTGTGCCAGGCGTGCTTGTAGATAGACACACACACGTGCACGCGCGCGCATAGATTTGCAAACTCTGTGTGTGAGCGTATGCGTGTGTGGGTGGAATATTGAAGAAAATGAAGACGTGGGGGGTGTGTCTATGTGTCGGTGGTGCCATGCTGGTGCTGCATGAACTACTGGTGTATGTATCGTGTGTAAGTAGCGGTCGTGCCAGTGTCTGTGTCATGGTGGTGCCGCATGTTCTCATCTGCGTGTTGCGATGGTGCCAGTGGTGGGGTTGGCTTTGAAGGGACAAATTTGGTGGATCTCTGGGGTTGCTTGGTCGGGTTGTGAAGTACGGTGGTGGTGGGTTAACTGTGGAGGTGCAGTGGTGGTTGGTTGGTTATGGTTAGGGCGTTGGGATGGTTGTAATTGGTCGCGTTGCGGTGCTGGCATGGTGCTGGTAGCATAGTGGTGGTTGGAGTTAAAAAGGAGCAAGGATATAGTGGTGGTGATATGAGTATGAGAGAGATGTGAGAAAAAAAAATGCGGGAGGGTGTTGGTGTGGTGTGGTGTCATGGTTGGTGGTGTTGGCCGTAGGTGGCTTGTGAGGAAGTGGGTTGTGGATTGTGCATGACTGCACCGTGGACTTACCATGGTGGTTTGGTGGTGATAAAGAAGGACTAAGAATGAAAGAATGAAGGGGGGAGGGGGGGGGGGGGGATAGGGCAAGTATGTCTTTACAAACAAATCTAATGCGCTCTAGATTTTGTTTGATCAAAGGACACGAGTGATAGTACGGAAAAACATAGCTCTTGGTTTTAATTTACTCCTAAACTCAAGGAAATCTGTGATATCATCCCTATTGCTAAAGCAAATGTAACAGAGCATAAATGACTGAAATGAACAAACTTAGAGGGTGTGTATACCAAGAGCAAAAATAACCCTTCGTAGTAATATAATGATAAAACAAGTAAGAGCTACCAGAACTGGAATGGCATAAAAAGGCAACAAGACGAGCACACACAACAACAACGTTTTAGTGACAATGAGGCTGATAATTATCTCTTTGACTACAAAGAATAATGACAAGCCACCCTGAATTTTCCACTTACACCTCTTCTTGAAGACTCAGCCACTGCATAAAAAGGCGCAGAAGCACTGGCATAAGCATCTACTACATGCTCTCAAATACTCAAGTTGAGATTTTGTCGGTGATGATGTGGTCGTGCTATTGCCCTCTTTGGTGATCCAGGTTTTTTTTTATTCTAGATGGCTTGACTATTAAAACAGATTCAACAACAGATAGGGATATTTGGAAAGAGTTGAGACACTATGCAGTAATCTCATGAGAACATCCACTTTCATTAACCACTTCTTATTAAAGTCTCTTTCTTTGATTACTTTTTCTGGATCATACCTAGGTTCATTGATTCATCCTGAACCAGTTAGCTAAAAAAGGAAGTATAAATATCTTAGCCATCTCTTTCACTCTTCACCAACTCTGACCATGGATCCGTTCCTGTCATCCCCATCCCTGTCATTACCTTCCTCCCCCACAATTCCACCAGACATACCACCTCTTTATCCACCTAATCTCACGAGCAATATCTTCACCCGTAGGAGTATTAGCCTATAAATAGATGAAGATTCTGTATGAAACCTCCGGCTGGAGAAAACTAAAGTCATGATTGGACAACATCTTATAAACCGTCCATATGGACCTATAAATCGAAATTGGCGTTTGCAGGGAGAAATTCGAGTGGAGAAACTACCCACTAGTGTTTTTTCTTTTCGTTGAATTTGAACATGAAGCTCACTTAGTCCTTCATAATGGACCTTGGACACTTGAGTGGAGCACTTCTCCTTCTCCAGCCATGGACTGAACATTTAATATACTCCTTTGTGAAAATTCGAACCATCGATATATGCTTGGGGTTTCCAATGTTCCTAGTGACTACTACTATATGGAACCCACTAACCAAATTGGCAACCTCATAGGTCTAACCATTAGACTTGATGGCTTAACTTCCAATTTGAAAACTGTTCCATATCTATTATGTGTGTGGGTGCAGTGGCCACACTTTGGAAAGGTGTATCAAATAGAGTAAACTTGTTCACGAAGGGTTTATAAGATAGCTTCAGCGTCTCCCAGTCCTTCCAATGACTACCAATGTTCGAGCTGGGTTAACCAATGTATGGCGACTTCCTCTAAGCACTAACGAACACAGACTTTAGCTGATCTTCTAGTATTTGCAAAGTCAACACACAATATGGCCCATAATCACATTATATCTTTATTGCTTTTTCTCCACCAGAATCACCATTCTTATCAGAAAATTCAGCTTACTTTTCGTTAGATTCATAGGGAGATGACCGATCAGACTATCCAGGAGTTGTGCCAATGGATATGGATCAAATGAGACTTTATCGTTGGATTCTCAAACCTCCTCACTGGTTTCCGACCCGTTGATGGGTGAACAACCATTTTCTTCTAGCTCGGACTACAACTCAGTTGAAGACGAAGCGGGTACAGAGAAAAGAGGTGAGTTACAATATGTGGACTCAAACAACGATCAAGTGGTGCCTGTTCTTTGAACGTGGAAACCAGATATCCAAGACATATATTCGATGGAGGGTGAAGGTAGTAGGGATGGCAAAAAAATCCGAACCCGCGGATCTCCGCCTTGATATGAGCAGGTTACTTTGACTTTGACATGGTCGTGGGGCGGGTATGGTATTTTTTTTAAAAACCCGCAGCGGGTTAGCATCGGGTATGGTATTCACCTAAATCCGCCCCGCCCCGGTATAATTACCCTAATAGATTACTTGATCTTAGCCATCCCCTAATACATAAATCATGATCTTAGCCATCCATCTATACCATATTTATATCTATTTTCTAGCACACCCTAATTTCATATTTGTGCCTTCTCACTGTCTGCTCTCCAATCTCGGCAGACCACTACTGCACGGCACGGCCACTCTCCACCGCACGGCGCACAGCCACGAATTGAAGCCCACCGCACCACTGCACGACGCACGAATCTCCATCGCAGTACCGCACTGCGCACGGTGACGAACCACCACTGCCACGAATTGAAGCCACGGAACGGCGCACTGCTCTCGAAGTTGGATCTACGGTCCAGGTCCCAACCCGCTTGTTCTTGCTATAGATAGAGAAACCTGTATTTGTAGTAATGTAGTTTAATTGGAATTTGCTCTCATCACTTCCTATTGTATGCAATTCAGGTTCTTATGGTAGTACTCTTCGTTGATAATTTATAAGCACCACTACCATACTCTTATGGTGATCGATAGTAAGATCCACATAGGTTGATCTGTAATAAACGCAGCACTATTGAGCACTTTAAGAGTTTGTAGAAAATTGAGGTTAAAAGTCTTGATTCTTCAAGAGTATTATTTCTTATCTGCATCTTTTCTCATACCCAGAAACATATTTACCATCTCTATATTTTCCTACTAAGTAGTAAGTATAAGTTCCTTTGTTAGTGGCGGGTCGGGTTGATTTCAGGTTTCTCGCGTGCTACAGAGGAGGCGGGGCGGGGCAGGTTCGGGTATCCTAAATCCACATAGGATCAGTTATGGTATTTCACATACATTACCCGATGTGGGGCGGGGCAGGTCAAAGTTTAATGATTAGCGGGGCGGGTTCGGATTTTAGAATATCCGCATCCGACCCGCCCCATTGCCATCCCTAGAAGATAGTGGAACAAGTTAAGGAGTTAATAATTGACAAGACAACACTCACATGGAACCACAAGAACTGGGATCTTTTAGGATACTACCTAAATTAAAATCGGGTTGGGCCCAATCCGACCAACATGCCTATAATTAACTCCTCCAAATTATTGGCTTCACTAACCTCAAGCCCATTGTCGGCCCTTCCCATTCTAACCTTCCTACTGGCCAAATTACCTTATTTTCTTCCCATTCCAACCTTCCTTCTAGCCCAACTACCTTGTTTCCCCCGACACCAAAATGATCCAAGCCCACACATATGAAGCCAGACCTATTTCTTCCTTGCCCATATCTCTTTCCCTTTTCCTATCAGGGACGACTTGTAACTCTGCTTTCAGCCTTACCTCTGATACTCTGTCTCCCACACATGAACCGTTAAATTTAGGTTGTCTGATTATTCTGACTTTTAATTAACAACCTGGTCCGGTCAAGCCACCATTTGTACCCATCATTGCTTTACACCCACCAATAGTAGAGGCATGTCTCCATCGACCAGGTGAAGAACCTATGCCTATACATGAACCCATTCTAAAAACAATCCTTCACTAGACCAATAATCATTCTTTGATGGCCGCGACAATTAATACAGGGAAAACCATATCGATAGGATGGCGCTTTGATGGACAAAGGACTCAGACATTCGCCAAATCCATTGAACATGTTCTAGACACGTTTATAAGTTACCAGATGGAAGTCTTACAAAGAAATGTTGCAGTATTGGAAGTTGTCAGTGACCTGATGAAAGATCATGAATTTTATGGCTATTGGTTTCCCGTGCAAATGTTTCTATGCACCGACGTATGATGAGGCATTTCCAGAGGGTCTCTCTAAGCTACCAGTTGAAGAGCAATAACCCAGTAACAATCTTTTTATGGAAACTCGTAAAGACTCTTCTCATTCTCTTCTTTTGACCGATGACTATGCAAGCAGTGATTCATCTATGAGTTTGGGTCTGCATACCTCTCCTAAGTGTTCCCGGGATGAAGTTATTAGCGGGAGTCTCAAGAAACTCAAGTCATTGGACCTATTAAGCCTGGCAACAATCTGAAGCTCTCCAGAGTGCTAAAATCTCATATCTTTCTTGAGCATTTTTTATCCGATTTTTGTACCTTTTCCATGCTTGCATGTTTTGGTTCTCTATTCCAACTGCCCTCCTTATCAATACTAGATCTCATTTTACGCTCCAGTATATATATTAGTGACAGAACACTAAAAAAATGGTTATTAGACCTATTTCTTGTGGAATAAGATTTAGCCAAGACATCTAAACAGAAACGGCTTAAGCTTAGAAATTTTTGTGATACCTTGTCCAACTCGAATAAAAAAAGATTTGCAATCTTATCTCTATTTGACTCTGGGGTCTTCAAACAAAACTTAAGAAACATAAGCTAATTACAGATAGGACTTTACTCTCCAAATGGATTATGGGAGTTGTTCGTGAACAACCCCATGTTGATCAATACGAATTTATAGCCGGAACTAGCGAGGGATGGGTCAGCCTCAAATAGTGTTTCTGCAAGAAACTATTTTAAAACTTGAAGAATAAGCAAAAAGTTCTAATCCCTTTGATATGTACATTCTACAGGGATAGCCCCAGAACAATCTCGTAGTGGAGGCCTTTGGGTAGGTTAGCAAGAGGATGTCCAGAGCGTAGTAGCCCACTGCTCGAAACACCTTCTTCTTGTCATCTTTGTAAACAATGAACTTTTATCATGTACGGTGGGCTTCATTTATGGTCATTCGTAGGTACATGATCGATAGAAACCTGAGAGAGTATAGCTAGTATCATCTCTCCTATTTGTGGACCTCTTTTACTCATAAAAGATTTCAACCAGGTCCTCTCTGCTCATGAAAAAATGGCTGACATAAGAATAATTACCCTGGTTACTCGATCCTACCTTCTAGATTTTATTCAGTTATTAGGTCTCATTGAGATTCCTTGGCTCGGGCCTTGTTTCACTTGGACTAATGGAAGATCAGGTGGAGATTGCACATATGAGAAAATTGACCGAGGTTACTTCAACATCCTAGGCTCACTTCTTCTTCATGTTGAGTCAATCACCAACTTGGGGATACAAAACTCGGACCATGCCCCTTTAGTTTTTCAAGAAAAACCTCGACCCAAATACGGTGGTAAAGGTTGATAGTTTGAGATAATGTGGCTAAATTACCCGGAGGGGCAAGACTTTAGAAGAAATGTTTGGAGTATGGCTGTGACCGGATCTCTTTTATTCCGGCTAGTGAAATGGGGTCACCTTATGTTAGAACGTCTTAGTGAATGAAATACAAAGAAGTTTGTAAAAATTCAAAATCGTATTTTAACTGTTAGACATCTACTAGTGGAATGGCAAACAAAATCACCAGATCTTACAACCATTCACAATGATCAACAGTTTTGGCTTCATTTGGACTAGCTCCTCGGCAGTGAAGAGCCTTTTGGGCTTAACGGTCTAAGGACCACTGTTTGAGATTGGGTGACAGAAATACCAATTTTTTTTTGCGTTGATGAGGGTTCGATTACATATGAATGTTTTTACCCTCATCATGGATGTCAAGGCAATCTTTGTATAACCCCTCAGGAAGTCAACAATTACTTCTTACTCTATTTTACTTATTTTCTTTACTCTCCTAACAGTCTACCTCACCAAACTTCCCCTCGTCCATAGGCTACGGGTTGTCTTATCTCCTCAAGATTATTCCCAAATCAAATAGCTAGCCTTAGTTAAACTTTTGAAGTTTCAGAAATTCGACAAGCTCTTTTTCAATTAGAACCACTTAAATCTCCTGGTTCTGATGGTCTTTCCCCGGTCTTTTATAAAAAATGTTGGCACCTTTTACATCAACCAATAAACTCTCTCGTGTTATCCTTCCTCATCTCGGGACATTTGTTGCTGGAGACGAACCAAACCTACATCACTCTCATTCCAAAGATTCCACAACCTACACACCCATTCAAATTTAGACCTATTAGTCTCTGTAATGCGATCTATAAAATTACATCCAAAGTTCTGGCTAATTGACTCAAACTGGTTCTGCATTCTCTTATTTCACCTTTAATTTTAGACAATATTCTTGTAGCTCAAGAGCTTACCAACAAAATTCATCAACATAGAAGAGGCAAACAAGTTCCGGTTGCTTTAAAGTTGGACATGAGCAAGGCTTATGACAGAGTACGCTGTGACTTTCTTGAGGCTATATTGGTACAGTTCGGATTTTCTTATCATGTGATTCGCCTCATAATGCAATGCATCACCACTGTATCTTATTCTATCCACGTCAATGAGACTCCATCACAATCTTTCTACCTATCCCGAAGACTAAGGTAAGGTGAACCTCTTTCCCCTTTTTTTTTTTTAGGTTCTTTATATTGAAGTCCTGTCACAATCCCTTATCAAAGTAGAGGAACAAAATGGGGATCACAAAGATAAGACTTAGTCCTCGGTCGCCAACTTTCTCCCATCTTCTCTTCCCGGATGATTCCTTCTTATTCTTTCATGTCAGCCTTGGAGGTTGTGAACTTCTCAAGATCTTACTTGGTACTTATAGAGGATTCTGAACAAGCACTCAATATGTATAAATCTATTCATGTACTTAGCTCAAATTGTTCTGAGCAGTTATAGGACTCTCTCTCAAAACTCTGGGGGTACCAATCTCGACAACCTTTGGCAAATACTTGGGGACCATTTTGGATGTGTTGACACACCGAAATGAATTATTTCGATCTTTAATATCTAATTACAAACCAAATGCACAGGATGAAAAGGTCTACTTTTGAATAAAGCTGGCAGAGCCACTTTGGTCAAATATGTGCTTTCCTCTCTGCTAACCTTGGTCACTTTATATCCAAGCAAGCTAGTAAACAAATTGACCATATACTTTGCAACTTCTGGCTTTTTGGGTGGGGGGGGGGGGGTGGGGGACGAGTAGAGTCATAGGGTTCATTGCGTTAACTAGTTAACTCTTTGTGGACCTAAGACTATTGGATGTCTAGGCTTCAAGCTTACCAAGCTCTTTGATGCAGTTTTATCGGCAAAAACGAGCTGGTGTATCCTCATACAACCCCACTAGCTTCTCTTGACCTTTTTGGCTCAAATATTGTAGGAAGCACTTATACGTAACAGTTCAAGGTATCTCAAGGGCTTCTTGGGGATGGCATGGATTGCTGGTCGAAAGGGACATCTTGCTAGAGGGTCTCCAATGGCAGGTGGGCAATGGTAGTAATATACATATTTGGAGGATCGATGGATTCCCACATTCATATCGCAAGATCTCTTACACTTTCGCCCACTGGGATGACATTTGAAGATAGTAGACCAACTTATTTCGTGAAATAGCTGGAACTCGGTGTTTCTGGCACAATTATTTCCCGTCACCATAGTGGATCACATCCAATCCATTTTTATCTCTTCAGCGGTATATGAAGATCAAGTCACAGGGGACCTTAAAACGCATTGCCAATTCACGATTAAGTCTGCCTATAATCACCGGCATTCTCTAGACATGTCTAGGTTAGCAGCTATCAAACCTGGTCATAATCCTGGAGCTCTTTTTCTCGTCTCGTATGGACAACAATCTAGAAGTTTTTTTTTGGCACTAAGATAGATCATCTTAGAAGACTTATGTGTAGTCTGTAAGCAGGAAAGTGAAACCACGACTCATATTTTCCAAACTTGCTCAGCACTAAGGGAGCTTTGGGTAGAGATTGAACCTGAGGTGACTGAATCCGAGCCCTGACCTTCCTTTAAGGAATAGTTGATAGCTTGGATAATGAAAACCTTGTGCGCCGGGTAACCACAACTTCTTATTTTTTGCTCGTTATGGTGTTTATGGTTACACCGAAATGAATGCATATTTCGAGATTTTACTTTCTACCAGCTCCCAATAACCCGTCATGTTTGCCCATTATACAACACAATAATCTGAGCATTAGCTGACACCAGCAGAAGACACCCACACCTGGCCTCTGGGACAGAACCTATGGACACATTACAATCCTGAATGACTTATCTACCGAGTACTCTCAATGACTAGAGTATAATATGCCCAACATCACCATCTATTATGTTAGAGAAAGAGAGAGAGAAGAAGAAGAAGCAGAGAAAATTAAACACAGAGAAAGATAAATGGTAGATGGGGCTGGGAATTGACAGATTTGCACATGCCAAAATTGCATGTGACAAGCACATGCAGACTTAATGCTCGATTTGAAATAGACATTTTGCTTTTGTCAAGGATATGGGACATTAGTGCAAAAGTTACAAATATGGGGAGCAAACTGTAAAAACAGGTAAACCACATGGCATACTTTTGTATTTAACCCAAGATAAAAAGCCAATATCATTAGCCATCTCAGTTCCAAACAGGTTACCATCTAAATCTAAGACTTGTAGTTCTTAAAGTCCCCCCTAAATCCAATGGTGTATAAGCATTTCTTGTCATGGGAAGCATCTTAAATAAGAACTTTCTAGTTGCATTTTGGTTATTTTTTTGCTTACTTGCCGAACATCCCAAACTATCTAACATAGCTGGCTTCTTTGCCATTAATCTTTCCTTTGAACTTGGTACGAACCTTGTCCCAGTGTCTTCTGTCTTTATGCAAATAATGGTAGTGATTATCGGCATCAATAATATCCTTCTCATGTATCTCATGATAATTTTTACGCCCCTCTAGCCTCGTCCTCGATAAAGTTTCACTTGTTCACTCTGTCTAAACATCTCCCACTCTTTCTCTAACTTGTGTACAAGCCTGCTTTGTGTTGTACTTCATGCACATAAATAACGGGTACTCTAATGGCTTTAAGAAACTCGACGTATACATATAAAACAAAAAAATAGCTGCACTTAGTTTTCGGTTCAGCCAGTATGACTGTCACAATTACAAAGGGCTCAGGGATACCACCGATGTTGAGTGCCAAAGAAGTATTTTCTGCCATTGATGTGCCTAATGGTGGTCAGAGAATCCTCAACTTCTCAGCAATACTCTTAGTTATTTTCCTACATTTGAATGGACTATCTTGGTGTAATTGCTTCAGCCTTTGCTAAGCACAATAATAAAGGGCCTAGGTGATACACATTCATTTCTTAAAGTTGATCTGCACAGCAACATTAGGAGGCCATTATATATGTTTACATGTGCAGTACAACCTGCAAGAATTGTACTGTATAGTAACATTTCAAAGTGGGAGACACTGGCTTAAATCAGCACTTTCCAGTTGCTTTGTGCTGTACTTCATGGACGTAAGTAATGGGTATCCTAATGGCTTCAAGAAATTCCACGTATACATAGACAACAACAAAACAGCTGCACCCAGATTTCGGTTCAACCAATGTGACTATCACTATTGCAAAGGAGTCAGGGATGCCGATGTTGAGTGCCATGGAAGTATTTTCTGCCATTAGTATGCCTAATGGTGCTCACGGCATCCTCAACTTCTGAGTCGTACTCTTGGTTATTTTCCTACATTTGTTTGAACTATTTTGGTGTAATCGCTTCAACCTTCGATAAGCACAATAATAAAGGTTGTAGTTAGTGCACATACATCTCGTAAATTATTTGAGCTACACAGGACATTGGGAGCCATTATATATGTTAATGTGTGTTGTACAACCAGAATGAATTTTACTGCAAATGGAAGATGATAAATGAAGCGAGTTGAAGCTTGTGCTATGCTGCTATATCATATAGAAGGCATAGTGCTTGTAGTTGAACTTAGGGAATTTTCTAACCCACCACGGCCCGACGCCCCGAATGGCCTTACAGTCCCTCAGGGGCTTTAGTTTTTTGCTGGTTAGGCACGCCCCATCTTAAGAATTTTTTGCTTTAGTTTTTTTTTATGTTAAAAAAAAAGTTATAAGTCAAAAACATCGCTAGTCATCCCTAAACTTTTATGAAGACTTAAATTAGAAAAGCATATCTTAAAGGAAAAAAAAAAGATTAGTTATTTAACTCAATTCGTATTTTTGTATATGTATATGTATAAATAGAATAAACAAATACTAGAATATGATTGACAAAAAAGTATAATCATTTCATCCTATGACTTTTAACCGTCTTGCCTATGACCTCCATTTCGACACTTTTCATAATTGTTACGTAAGTCGATAAATATATATGAGGTCTCATCTATACTACTTATTAAACCAAAACATTGTTTTGGTGTAACACATTTTTGGTGTTACATAACTACCAACATATAATGATGACAAGTGGCATTCCAAGATAATTTTTAACAAGTGATACAAAATAAGAATTTTAATTGGTAAGTAACTACTTACAAAAATATGTTTAGTTTTTACAAATTAAAATTCATCAAAAAAGAGTTAAAGTAAAATTTAAAAGCCAAGTTTGAGACGAAAATAATATTTTACTTACTTATGTTTGGACACGTATGACTAACTTATTTTTCTGTAATTTAAGATTTATTTTACTAATATGATAATAAACACGTATATGTGATTTTTTTTTATAGCAAAATTTATACTATTAATTTCATTTTTGCACATTGCGTGTGCTACGGTCGAATTAGAGGTGTCAATGGGCCGGGCTTGGGCAGGCCCAGCCCGGGCCCAGCGGGCTAGAAAAAGGGCCGGGCCATTTAGGGCTTCGGGCCTTGTAAACCAGGCCGGGCCCAAATCTTGGAAATAGAGGCCCTGTCCAGGCCCAAGCCCTAGGACCTAACTTTAGGGCCGGGCCTAGGGCCGGCCCAGGCCCTTTTTTCTTTTTTTGTGTTGCAAAAATACTAATTCACAAAATAAATACAATTGATAGGCCCTAAACCATTTAATATCTCTCTCGTGACTAATGAAGTGTCTTAGAGCTTTACGTTTACTCTATTTGAGAATAGTGATTAGCAACAAAGAGTAATTTTGTTCGCAAAAAGACAATATTTTCACATGAATAAATATAAAGAAATGTGTATGTCCAAAAAGTTAAAATAAAAGAGTAAAATATGAGGTGTAGAGAGAATGATGTACGAGAAAGAAGGGGAAAAGAAAAAAAAATGACTCAAAATGGTTTAGGGCCAAATTTAGGCCCAAAGGGCTGGCCAAAATAGGGCCGAAAAAGAGGGCCAGAAACGGGCCAAGGTCCGGGCCTGACCCGGGCCTTTTTAGGGCCTGGCCGGGCCAGCCCAATTTTAGAAAATATTATGCCTGACCCTAACCTAGGCCCAAGGCCCTATAGGTTATGGCCAGCACTATTCACGTTTAGGGCCGGGCCAGCCCGGGCCTATTTAGGGCCGGCCCTTTTGACATCTCTAAATTTAGCATTGGTTTTAGCTTGTAATGAGAAAGCAAAGTGCCCTTAGAATCACATGCTCGTCTCAAGTAAAAGTCTCGCGGGCCGACGAACTAACCGGAGCACGGGATCCGTTCAGACACGGTAAGGTTACAACCGGAGAATGGAATTCCTTAGATTCACAAGACCACATTACTTCCTCAACAAACCAATCAAAAAACTCCATTCCGTTCAATTTCCCTATCAGTTACAGACACCCACTTGCCCAATATCAACCAAAACCCACTCAGGCAAAACCGAGGTAGTTGAAAGACTCGTTACTATCTTCACCCAGAACCCATTTTACCAAGAAAGCCAAGAACTGGCCAGCGTTGGATCAGACCTAACCACTGGTGTAGCGGAATCTGTCTTGAAACGTTTCAATAGCTGGAAACTAGCTCTAAAGTTCTTCGACTGGGCTTCAAGCCAACACGGGTACAAGCACAACTGCTATACTTACAATGCCATGGCCAGTATCCTATCAGGTGTTCGACAGAATGCCCAGCTGAAAGCTCTTGCGGTGGATGTGGTCAATTCTCGTTGTTCTATGACTCCTGGGGCGTTGGGTTTCTTTATTAGGTGTTTGGGTAATCTGGGTCTGGTGGAAGAGGCCAATGTGATATTTGATCATCTTAGGAAAGTGGGTTCTTGTGTTCCGAATAGTTACAGCTATAATTGCTTGTTGGAATCTATTTCTAGGTCGGGTTCCGTTGAGTTAATTGAGACGAGGCTAAAAGAGATGAGGGATTTAGGGTGGGAGATTGATAAGTACACGCTGACACCGGTTTTGCAGTGTTACTGCAATGCCGGTAAGTTTGGAAAGGCTTTGGGTGTTTATAATGAGATACTGGAGCGTGGTTGGTTGGATTCCAGTGTTTGTGCTATTTTGGCCGTCGCTTTTACCAAATGGGGAAAGGTGGATGAAGCGTTTGAATTGGTTGAAAGCTTGGAGAGTCGTAGGATAAGGTTGAATGGGAAGACATTCTATGTTCTGATTCATGGCTTTGTGAGGGAGGGAAGAGTTGATAGGGCGTTCCAACTGTTGGACAAAATGCGGTTATTGGGTTTTGTACCGGATATTTCTGTTTATAATGTGCTTATTGCAGGCCTTTGCAACCTTAAGGAGTTTAAAACGGCTTTAGACTTATACTCTCAGTTAATTGAGCTTAATATACTTCCTGATGTCAAATTACTTACAGTTCTCTTATCATCTTTACCCGGAGAAGAAGATATGATCAGAATACTCAAGGAAAATGTAGTGAGGGAAGATCTGGACGAACAATCTATTGTTTTACTGTACAATTCTTGCTTTACTGGTCTTATTAAGAACGGTGCAATTAGTAAAGCTTATAGTTTAATACGAGCGATGTTGCGGGATGACATATTCAATGGTGATACCGAGGTGAATGACTTCTTAGCTTATGGGAAAGTTGTTCGGCCAGATACTGACTCTTTTCGTATAATTATTGATGGTTTGTGTCAATCTAGTAAGGTGGATGTGGCCCTAGGCCTCTTTAGAGATATGGATCAAATTGGTTGTAAAAGAACTTTACTGCTTTACAACAATATGATCAATGGTTTGAGCAGCTCAAATAAATCAGAAGAGTGCTATGAACTTCTGGCAGAGATGAAATTGATGGGATTTAAACCTACAAATTTCACTTACAACTCCATATTTGGGTGCTTTTGTAGAAAAATGGATGTGGCGGGTGCAATTGGCGTAGTGCGGGAGATGTGTATTCATGGGCACGAACCATGGATTAAACATACCACCTTGCTTGTAAAGAAGCTGTGCAGTAGTAAAAAGGCCTTTGAAGCGAGTAAGTTTCTTGCCAGTATGGTTCAAGAAGGTTTTACACCTGATATAGTTGCTTATTCTGCAGTTATTCATGGGTTCTTTACGATCCGAGAATTCGATCGAGCTTTGAAGCTATTCAGGGACATATCTGCTCGTGGGTGCTGTCCTGATGTGGTGGCTTATAACACTGTTATAAATGGCCTCTGTAAGCTCACAAGACTAGCGGAAGCCCAGGATATCTATAATGAGATGCTAGAAAACCGACTTGTTCCCTCAGTTGCTACGTACAACTCACTAATTGATGCATGGTGCAAAAGCGGTGAAATAGATCGGGCCATTTTATGTCTTAAGAAAATGGATGAGGAAAGAAGGGAGCCTAATGTTATTACTTACACAACTCTACTAGATGGGTTATGCAATGCCGGAAGATCTGATGAAGCTGTCTTACTTTGGGATCAAATGGTTGGGAAGGGATGCTCTCTTAACAAAATTGCTTTTATGGCTCTCATTCATGGGCTTTGCAAGTGTGGGAAACCAGATTCAGCTCTCATCTATCTCATACAGATGGAAGAGAGGCAGATGACACCTGACACATTTGTCTATGTTGCACTGATAGCAGCTCTTCTTTCTATTTCCGATGCACCATCTGCTTTTGATATTCTAAGGAAGATGGCTCAGAATCAAAGTTTTCCAGATTCACTTGATAAAAACTTCACAAGTCTCAGAGAGTCGGTATGTAAATTGTCTGAAGATGCAAGGACTCGTTCAAACGTTATGAACCTTATTTCAGAGGGAAGCATCCCTAATATTCTTAACATTTCAGATAGTGGCAAATGAACGTGGACTGAGGCCAATTTCCTCATCGAAAGGGCCAATCTGCCTTACAATGTTTACGTTTTTGGGACTTCAGAGTGAAGGCACATGTTTCAGTCAGGTGGGGTTGCTTATTTTTCTTTCTGCGTTGGAGGCCATAAGCCTGACTCCTGCTTCATGGTGCAATGTATCTTATCCCGCCTACTTGATCTCAGTTATCACCAAGCATTATGTTTGTGCCGAAGTATTGCTGGGACTTTACAGCTTCACCAAAATCTGAATATAAGCACGATTAATTTTTCTCTTGGAGAAGAATTAGAAACGTGATGTGTAAATTATGTTGTGGAAGAAGCAGAGTTACGCTTCGTTGGAGGCAAAAACTATGAGAAAGGTAGAGCCATGCAGGCCGCGTTCCAGATGATTCAATATGGGAAATGGAATCAGTTGAAACTTGAAATCCTAGAGGAGGGCCAAAAATTTAGTTGTTCAAGCTAGATGCTTGATTGAGAAGTCGATTACTCACCCAATAGCACTTAGTGTTTCACACACTTGAACTTTGAACTATATCTCGATGGAAGGCGATGGTGGAATGGAACCTAATCAAGAAAGGAAATCTGCCTCTGCTCGTTAGATCTTGGGCTTACCATTTATCTTGCAGAGCGTGTCATGATTTCTCATTATGGTAGGTCAGGATGAAGAAATATATCTCATTCAGTTGGATGTGCAAAGTAGATTGAATCATGCGATGTTTTCATATCTTCCGGCACCATGAGCTGAGGAATTACCAAGCAAGGTACGTGCTTACATCGAAGGTCTCCACAGGTACTTCACCAACATTTACAAATGAACAGCTACACAGCTAATTATTTGTACTTCACGTCTCCAGTAAAAGGGAGGCGTAATGATAATCCAAGAAGCAAAGTTAAGCTAACAATAAGGAGAATGGTAGATCGAATCAGGCAGGGTCTAGATAATTCTATCTGGGGTGGGGGAAGCAATGAGAACAACTAAAGGAGGACCAAATCAATACGTTCAAGCCGATTACTTGTTGAGAAGGTAATTACTTATTCAACAGAAGATGAAGTGTTTCGCAGATCAATAATATTGAAACAATCCCCTCATGCTTAGATTGCTGCTGGAACTATAAAAGTTCTAGATCACAACTGTTCCCATCAGTTTACCTCTGACATACGTTTAGAAAATCACAAGGTACCTTTGCCTTGTTGCAATTTAAATAGATCCTTGACTAATCTAGGCCAGACATAGCAAAGAACAAGCTTGGTAAGGTCCTTGCTCCATCACAATGAGGAAGCAAATATTCGGCATATTTCACATCACTTGTTGCATATGTAACACCAACTAATGATGTTCATACACCCACTCTTGCAGTTATCTGTTGTCAATATGGCATCTTGCTGTTGTTCTAGAATGAAGGTCGCCTTTGGAGGGGCATCCGCGCACCAAATACCTCAACAAAGGAAACACACTGCTGCGAGTCCCCTTCAGTCCCTCCTTAGAAGTGGATTGCAGGCCTGACAGCCACGTGATAAGGTCACTTAACCTGCAGTGTACACTCCTCTATTCATGGCCAATGTATACAATCTGAAATGTTCGCCCTCAATCTGATCCAAGCTCCAGTCCAGAAATATGATTCACAAAGTCTAGCCATCCATTACACATGCTCTTCCAAGCACTATCACCATAAGAGAAACAAGAAGGGTGAGAAACCTACCCATGAGAATTTCTCTTGGACTGCAATCCACGACCACCTCCACAAAGTGCTTTCATACCCTGATCAACCAACCTTAGCTCCTTTGAAAGCAATACCACCTTTCTAGATCTGACCGGCCATCATCTCCCAACTAAAAGCATACTAAGACACCACCACGTCTGCAACATTAGGCCTTGTGCAATCGGTGGAATATCTAAGACTACCAATTGTACTAGCATATTCTTATTCCTTCACAATATCAAAACATTGCTCACTCTACCTTTCTCAGTAGGTTATAAATGA
Source organism: Escallonia rubra (assembly GCA_033065855.1). Lineage (NCBI taxonomy): Eukaryota > Viridiplantae > Streptophyta > Magnoliopsida > Escalloniales > Escalloniaceae > Escallonia > Escallonia rubra. The sequence continues at coordinate 177,628 of JAVXUO010002507.1, forward strand.
ATTTGAGGATCAAATGGAGTGCACGCATTTCTGCAATCAAGATATTTGTATTTGTTCATACTCTTCTCCACATTATGATATTGATCAAGAAATACGTCATATGAGTTCTAGTACTTTTTATGCCAAGAATAACATTGGCGTTACCCATTCTTTTATTTCAGAATCATTATGTAACAAAGATCTGGTTTACTCAGTTATTTTCATGCTAGTGCCCGAAAATTAAATGATCATCTACATACAACCAAAAGATGGCATGCTCACATTTTTCATGTTTATAGTAAATGCATTTATCAATTTCATTTGCTTCAAAACCATTAGCTTGATTACATTGATTAAATTTATCAAGACATTGCTCAATAGCTTGTTTCAACTTATATCAGAATTTAGTCAATTTACACATCTTGCTCTCATGCCCTTGTTGCACATACTTTCTGGTTGGTCCATATATATTTCCTCTTCCAATTCTTTATTTAGGAATGTCGTTTCAACAATCGTTTGGTGAACTCTAAATTATAATTTTTTCTGTAATAGCAATTAAAAGCCTAAAAAATGTTATTCTAGTGACCGCCAAGAAGATACCAAAAAATTCAAGACCCTCCCATTATTTCAACCCCTTTGTAACTAACTTCACTTTAAACTTCCAAATTGTACCACCAGGTTTGAGCTTTTTCTTTACAATCCATTTTCAACCTGAGGGTCGACAACCTGGAGTTAAGTCAACTAATTTCATGTTCAATAGGCCGTTAGAGATTCCATTTTAGTATTTGTGGCTTCTTCCCAAAGGTCAGAGTTTGATGGCCATAAGGCTTCTTCCAAGGTGATAGGACTGTCCTCAGCATTATATAGAACACGTCAAGGCTAAATACTTTTTCTAGCCTAGCAAATTTGCTTCTCTTATGTTCTAGGTCCTTTTTCTTGGGAGGTTAGGAAGAGGTAGCCCAGTGGCTAGGTTGTGATGATTCTATCACTTTAGCTCCTCGTCCCACTATCTCTGGATTTAAAAAGAAACTTGTCTTTCATGAAACATAGCATCCTTGGATTTAACCACAAATATTGTTCTCAAGATCAATACAATTTTGGGCTTTACTACTAAGAACATAAGCAAGGAAAACACAATGTCATTCTTTAATTTCCCAACTTGAGAATTTTTGGGGTCAATCCTCACAAAGGTTAGGCACCCCCAAACTCTAATGTGTTCGGGTTTGGTTTTAATATGTTTCACAACACATAAGGGGTTAAAGGATTTTCTTTGGAGGCGTTCTATTAAGGGCATAATTTGTTGTTAAAAGAGCTTCACCCCCAAAGAATCTTAGGTGCACCAGAGCTAGCAAGCATGTCTTTGGGATGTCTAATCGCCTACTATCGATTATCCATGATGCGATGCAAGAAAAATGCACACATAAAAATAGAGAAAGGATTTCTGCTCTCTCTCTCTCTATCCCCCCCCCCCCCCCACCCTACCCTCTCTTGCTAGATTATTTCTTACAAAAAACTAACAGCCTTTGGGGGAATTTCTCTTTCTAGCTTACAGTCCCTCTTGGGGCAACTTGGGATTGTTTACACAGAGGTGTGGAGAGTAGAAGCATGGCAAAAAGAGTCCAATTAGCAGTCCATATCGCCATAAAGAGATAAGATTGAAAAAATTCAAAAGACCAAGTTGCCTTTACTGGCGGTACATTTAAGCCTTTAAGGAGGACCGACCGGTTCAATTGAAAACCGGCCGGTACTCGTTTCCTCCTTAACTTACCTTTAAGCCCAATTCTAGAAAGAAAAGACCAACTTTTAACTAAATGCACGTGATTAAGATGAAACCGAGAAGAAAAAAACCCAAATACAATGAATTCAACTACCAGACTCTCTATCTTATTTGGACTCTGACTTGGGTTAAGCCCAAAGCAATTGTAGTGACTAATTGAACTGGATGAATTAAGTTGAAATCGGGACAGAACCCCAAATTACAATAAATTCAATTACCAGACTCTCTATCTTATTTAGACTCTGACCTAGGTTAAGCCCAAAGCAATTGGATTGATTAATTGAACTGGATGAACTAAACTGCGCCAACTGAACTGGACTGAAAAAATTATAACAAGCACTCCCAAAATGAAATAAAACCTAAAATAAACATATGGATTGAGGACTACAAAAATAAGGAGTCTACAATAGCAATATCTAAAAATATATATTATAAGTAAAGTGTTAAAACCTTCATAACTCACATGGATTTTAATGAATTAATTCTAACAACCCAGAATGTCTCGACTTTGTGGTGAGGCTGTTTAATCATCTTAGTCATGCTAAAAAATTCACATGTTACAATTTTATTATGTAATATAGGAAAAAGTCCTACTTTTGGTAAGTATCTTTGAGATACTTACCATTTATGTGACAAAGACGACCATGCAAAACATTCAAAAATAATGTAAAAGGAAGTAGATATTCTTTATTCATTTCAGCATTGAGCTTAAACATACCATCCCGCGCGATACCAATGAAGTGGCTTCGCAGTCAACTTCGAGGTGCCACAAGGAATGTAGTCCGAGTCAGATGCCAAGTACGTTGATGTGGTACACAGTAAGGATGGAGCAAGGGCAGAGACCAAGGGCTTTCTAGATAGAGCCTGAAGAGTGGCAGTGCTTCAAGGGCGATGGCGGGGGGTGAATAGACGATGACAGTTACAGTCCAATATTTAGGTCTAGAGTCAAGGTCATGTATGTTTCTCTCTCTATAATTCTAAAGTGAGAAAGTGTGTATGAGAATTAAAGTCTGTGAATGTGAAGTCCTTAAATGAATTCTCAAGTCTCCTATTTATAAAGGTTGAGATGATGATGTCATCAATTGACATGTGGCACTTCCGGAGAGTTACACGTCACCGAGGGGTCCACAGTTGTCGGTACTCCACGGACTGTCGGATCGCATATTCACCCGGCCTGCCCCACCAGTGTCGCTATGTTTGTCTGGACAGACTGGCTCACACAGCGCTGGTGTGGCCAAAGAACCCCCTTGATCTAGCCACCAGTCCAAAGCCTTTGTAGATTTCCACAGGGCGTCAAGAGACACCAAGGACCTGGCAGCGGTGGGGAAGACCTGACGCCCAACTGCCAAGCAGACTAGACGCGATGCCCTCTAGAGACATGCTCCGGTCTTGGAGTGACCCGGGAGTCATAGTCCCTTGGGGTGCCAATGAAAGCCCCCAATATCGGAGCACGTAGGCTAGTCACATAGACACCCTAGTGGAGATAGCGTCCTAGAATAGTCGTCTATCCCGCGGGTGAGTTCTTGTGCCAGAGCACTCGGAGCACGCCAAGGTAATGTCTAGAGGAGTCGCCTACCCAAGAAGCCGAGGTAGCACCCCGAGGTGCCGTTTACCTGGCAAAATAGGAGTCTTCATGTTGGAGCACTTCGAGCTCCATAGCGAAGATAATGTCCCAGAGGAGTCGCTTATCCCCACAGGTGAGTCTTTGTGTCGGAGCACGCCAAGGTAATGTCCCGGAGGAGTCGCCTACCCGACGGGCCAAGGTATCATCCTAGAGGAATCGTATACTTGGTGGAATGGGAGTCTTCATGCCAGAGCAGTTAGAGCTCTCTGGCGAAGATAGTGTCCCAGAAGAGTCGCATATCCCTGCGGATGAGTCTTTGTGCCAGAGCACTCGGAGCGCGCCAAGGTAGTGTCTTGAAGGAGTCGTCTATCTGACGGGCCGAGGTAGCATCCCGGAGGAGCCGTCTACCTAGCGAAAGGGGAGTCTCCATGTCGAATACCATGCCGGATCACTTAGAGCTCCCTGGGAGAGACAGTGTATTAGAGAGCAAGCATATCCCCGTGGGATGCTGCACACTCCGAAAAGTGGGTCGAAGCATGTTCCATGACCAAGGCAAGGTGCATATGGTGTGGTGAAAGGACGGACCAAGGCGGGGGCGTGATAGTGTGACAGGATGCTAAGGGCGCAACTATACAAGCAGCACGATGCATGGGGGCACTGGGCTGTGTGTGGTGCCGGCGACATGGTAGTGTGACAGACACTACAAGAAAAAGGGCTTTTAGCGACAGACATTTTCGTCGCTAAAAACCCTAAATCCGTCGCCAAAGACTTTTTGCGACGGACACCCCGTTGCTAAAAGTCCGTTACCTATAACCCCGTTGCTAAAAGATTAGCAACGGAAATATGTGATCCATCGGGAAAAAAATTACTTTTACCGACGGAATTATTTACTTTTAGTGACGAAATTTTCCGTCGCTAAAAGTATTTTCTATATTTTTCATAAATTCTGAATTTCTGGAGAATTTTTTTTAAAAACTATTAGCGACGGAAATTAATTCCGTCGCTAAAAGTCCGTCGAAAAAGGCTTTAGCGACATTTGTTCCGTTGCTAAAATTCTATTTCTAAAAACATTTACTAATCTAGAGGACTTTTAGCGACGGAATTCTGATTTCCGTCGCTAAAAGCTTGTCTTTAAAATTTTTGCTAGTCTGTTGAAAGACTTTTAACGACAGAATTTCGTCGCAAAAAAGGTGAAAAAAAGGCTTTTTTAATTTTAATTTTTATTGTTTTTTAAAAACCCAAACCTGTTTCAGACAATCCGACAATAATTTATTTCTTTAAACTAGCATTAATCGTTTACTAAATTTCAAGTAACACAAATAAGATTTACTGTCATATATGCCACCAACTAATACTCCATAGTTTAACTACCAAAATTACATGTTCACCAAAAATACAATATAAAAGCGATCACATCTACAAATCCCAATAAAAAAATTACAAGTTTCATTAACACTAAAAACAAAATATAAACCAGATGCCCAGCGTAAAAGTAAAGAAACTGTGGAACCCATTCAAGTCAGGAACAGTTCATTGCAGGTTGTAATTCCTAAGACTCCTGCATGGTTGAGTGCAATTGCATTTGAGTTATAAATCTGCAAGTTCAGAAATAGGCAATAGCAGCAGACAATCGTCAACAAAATAAAAATAGAAAATGTGATTCTACCTCACTGTTCTTTTCGAGCTTTAGATCTGGCGGGCTTTGCTGGTTTAATCACATGGCTGAGGAGGATCAATACTAGGGGAATAATGGTTCCGATGTAATGTATGCTCACGTATGCCTCAAGCGTTTCACACAAGTTCAATACCTGAGATGAATGAAAAGAAGTATTAGAATTTCACCTTCGCTTTTAGGCCGCAAGCAAGCACACACGCCGGCGAGCACACATAGGCAAGCAAACACATACGGAAGCCCACAAGCATCCAGGCACACACGCGTGCACGCGAGCACACATACACAGAGACTAACCATGAATCTAACACAGGAGTAGTTCAGGATCCTTTTGTTGAGATCCGACCCCGCAACCTTATCATCATCAAACCACTCTTCTAAAACTAGGTCGACCATTTCTTTCTTCCATTCCCTGCAGGAACGCTGAGGTCATGAATAAACATGCCTTAGCCAACCTCGACCCACATATCTTAACTATCCTCCCAGTTCAACCAAATCATCAAGATTATTCTTCTACATCTCTCATCAACAACTTAGGCTTTCCACCAGACACTTCGAAAGTCTACAGAATCATTTGCCTAAGCTCTGATACCAACTTGTGACACCCTCAACCCAGGTGACATCACCGGGTTGAGTTATCAACCATAATCACTTTCAAAACCCTGTGCTGAATACATAGCAACTACATCCTCATACTCATACATCATTAATAGACGCTCCAAATTGCGTCCTTATAAAAATTTTCTTACAAACATACATCATACTGCAGCGAAAAACTTTCAAGACTTTAAACAACATGAAAGTATACAACCTAATATACGACTGTAGTCGTAGGACTCTTATCAACTTATCTCGCAACACATTTTTTATTCCACCATTCCTAGCTGTTCTTACCTCACACAACTGATCCCCTTACTAGACTTTTCTATCTTGTGTCTTTTTCCTTTCTAGAAGGTTCTCCTTGATCAACCTTATAGCCTGCACAATACAACGTAAGGAATGAGGGCAAATCGCCCAGTAAAGACAACACGAGGAGTATTGTGTACAAATGATTCAAGAGACTCAGAGGAATAATAATCATCTCAACGATAGAAATGAATCAAGAGTTCCAATAAATTTTCGACATCAGCATAATTGTCAAACGATAATTTTTCTTTCGTTAGACTGAGCGGCTTTAAGGCCCAATAGAACAGCATTACTGCCACCTCCTCATGGACAAGACTGACTGACCGACAGACAGACTGACTAACTATGCAAGTGAACACTAAAATAGGAAATTGAAAAGATAAACATCAACGAAATACAAGTCATTAAAATCATTAACATCAAAATAAAATCAAATGCAATGCAACTCAGACACGACAGACTAGACTTGACCAGACATGACAGACTCGACTCGCGCGCCCTACATCCTCTTTGCCAGTGATCATGTTTCACAGGCCATCCTCCTCATATTGATGTCCTATTTTATGGGATGTTCATCTCAGTCTCAAGTACATAGAAGAGACACTGTCAACAAGCAGGGAACTCATTTAGAGTGCTTTCCCTAACCACGTTACAACCAAACAACAAGACTTCATCAACGGGGCGGACAAAGGGAAAGTTTATTCCACCTTATGTCCTCAACAACACAGCTCAACAAGGAATACCGGATCAAAAGATCAACCGGTGTTCAGACCTAACAACAAGAGTTCAACGTAACATCATCAACAGGGCGGACTTGGGAGAAGATTACCACAAGCCCTCAACAATGTTCTTACATAAAAGGAATGTTGACTACCAATAAGTGACGACATCTCACAACAACACACAACGACCTCAACAACATCATCATCAACGACAGGGCGGACTCGGGAGAAGTTTGCCACAAGTCCTCAATAGTGTTCTCAAAGAGAAGAGATATCGGCTATCAATAACTGCCGGCATCTCACAACAACCACACGATAACCCATTCACAACGCCATCATCAACTTCAAGTATGCTAATTGAATCGAATCACAGCATACTGGGACACCCATCATCCTCACTAAATTCTATCAACATGGCGGACTAAGAGAATTATTCTACCTTAAGTCCTCAACAGCACAATTCAAATATACGTATACAGGTCACAACGACTACCGGTGACCAATCATAACAACGAGAATTCAACAATACGTCATCAACATGGCATGCTAATCGAAACAATGAATTAGCATATCAGAACCGCATTATCCTTACCTGATTGGCTTATAGCCGAAGCAACTCGCAATCTCTGATCGCAACGAGCTACATCACCTAGTCAAATAATACTCTGCTCGTTAGAAATCATTCCACATATACACACTCTCAATTCTACCCATTCCCATTTAATCATTTATAGTGTCTTACGACAGCTTGTTAATCCGATCCAATAATTGGATCCTTAACCTAACTTACCAACGCATTAGCAGTAGCCATTATCTCATTATTTCAACGTATTAACATCATTCCTCACTTCCCACCATTTCAAACGCTGAATTACACGCGTTCCCTAAAATTTGGTGTCAACATGACAAATTATGAAAATACCCCATCTAGGCGGCAAATTACCAAAATACCCCCTGACGATTCACTACCACTCCAACACCTCAAATATGCATCAAAATAACCTTTCAAGTGTTTTACAACTCTTTCCGGACTAAAAAGTCTTTTGAAAAACTTTACCTGAAAATTTACCAAAATACCCCTCTTAGGGTGGCAAATTACCAAAATGCCCCCTGAGGGTTCTCGGCATCAGAAAAATCTCAAAAGTGCTTTAAAACGCTATTTTAAGCCTCATGAATTCATTCTTGAGCTAAAAAGTATTTTACAAAATTTTCGCCCAAAAATCCCGAACCAGCGTCCGGACCGAGCGCTTAAAATCCCGTTCGGCCAAAAATGGCAAACGGATTCGGAATGACCCGAAATATTGGTAAATGGAACTTCTCAGCATCATAGAGTCCTCATAAATTTTTTGCGCAAAACCGAGGTCGTTTGGTATTTTAAATTTCATTGTAAAGTTCCAAACTTCCCACGTCCGTTCAACCCCTTCCCGATCTCGGAAAAATCTGAAATGTTTCCACAATATAGGTATCCTAAAAATAACTAGGGTCTATTTTTTGTACTTTAGCTAAATCTGACCCTAACTATTTTAAAAAATTCGGATAAGGAACGGCTTCATTATTTTTCATCTTTAGCGACAATTACATGTTACTATTCAGATCATCACACACACTAACACACCTTGCCCACACGCACATGTCTTCTTCCTCCTTCAGCCCGTCACACACCTGGGCACACTCATCCCATAATTGAGCATGGATTTCTCACTTTTCCTCACTTTCAATCATTCAATCGCATCGAAATTTATGTTTTAATGCCCTAAATCCATCCAATTTACATAATTACACCACATTAATCCATACCCATGAACCAAATTGAAGAACACACACCCACGCACACTCAACTCCCACCAATTTCGAAACCCTAATTAGTTTCCTTTCTTTCTCCATTTTAAGTTCTCATAAACATGATTCTAACAAGAATCCATTCAAATTCCCCATCCCCGATTATACATACACAACCGAAATATATATACACATATGTCACATGTTCTTCAACTAAAATTTCACCCAATTCTTCCATAACTTCGCGATTTAGGGTTCAAAATCATACCCAAATGAATTCGAGGTTCTTCCTTTCTCCCTTTCTTCTCATTTTCCTCCCTTTTTCTTCCTCTTTTTGCTGTGTTCTTCACGGGGTTACTGTTCACGCACTATTCATGTTCATAACTTTCTTGTATTTGCATTTTTCCCCCAACACCTTCTTTCATTTTCTTTTTGTTTTAATTTCATCCACCCCCTTCACTCATCTTTAGGTTTCATGAGTCATCCGAGACTCTAGCTGGAGGTGGCCACGTTTCAGCAGACTTCTCTCCAATTGTGACACCTTTTACAACTTTCAACAATTTGCACTTTAGTCCCTCAAGTTTTCAAAATTGCATTTTGACCCCTCTACTTTGGAAAATTACAATTTGACCCCAAAATCACCCTAACCCTCTATGTAACCCCCTAACACCTCATTATCATCAAAAGGATGCTACTTAATAAAGATATGCATCATGTTCATCATATTTTCCAAAATTACACTTTTGCCCCTTAACTTTCCAAAATTTCATTTCAACCCCCACGACCACACTAACCCCCTTATTTAGCTCCTTAACATTGTCACCAACATAATGTTACTTAATAAAATAATCCCCCATTAATTAATCAAACTCGCGGTTAGATTAATCTCCGGTATTTTCTGGGGTATCACAATATCTTTACCAGAGTATGAGAGAAAAAAATAACAGCCACAATATGCGCTACTTTTTCCTGGAGGAAAACTAAAAGCATGCAAGCTAAGCTTTTTGTTTGGTTTACTTAGTTAAACCATGTCCAAGAAGCTTCTAATGCAGCTGCTACAAGAGCAACAATTAGTAACTTCAGTAAATCTCCATGCCACCATTAACTTCGGTTTTAGCTATTATTGCACAAGGAATGGATCAATTAATACATCAAATCAAAGCTGGGATTTGACAACATATTATTTAAAATAACTTTCTGCAAAAGTTGTTTAAACTTACATGCCAAACAGCACTGACAGTCTGTGTTGCCAGCAACTGAAAGAAACCAGGTTTCTCACTACAAGAAAAGACGTCTTTTGCGACGGAGTTTTAGCGACGGAATAGATTACGTCGCTAAAATGAGTTTTACCGACGGAAACCTCCGTCAGTAAAACTCCGTCGTAAAATATTATTTAAGCGACGGATTTATTCCGTCGCAAAAAACTCGGTCGGTGAAAAGGCGTTTTACCGACGGAAACCTACGTCGGTAAAACTCCGCCGTGAAATATTATTTAAGCGACGGATTTATTCCGTCGCAAAAAACTCCGTCGATACAAATAGTTATTCACCGACGGACTTTTAGCGACGGAATAAATCCGTCGCTAAAAGTCTATTTAATTCACAGATCTGGTTTGAACTGTCACTGCTTCTCTCTTCGAAAATCCCAAAACCCAACTTCCCTCTACCCCGGCGGCGACCTCCCTCGACACCGGCGGTGACTTCCCTCGACCCCGGCGGTGACCTCCCTCGACAACGGCGACCACCTGCAACTCTGACGACCACGGGCCCTCACCTCCGGCAGATCTGTGAAGAGGAGAGAGACTGAGGGAGAAAGAGAGAGCAGCGTCGACCACCGGAGACCACCGGAGACGACGGTTTCTCACCTCCGGCAGTATTTCTCGGGAGGTAAAGTTCTTGTCTTCCTCTCTATTTGCTCTACGCTATACCTTCTGTCTTCCTCTCTGTTTGTGGGTTGTGGCTGGTGACTTGGGACGGTTGGACCAATTTGTTTATAACATAGTTTGTTTATAAGTGTAGTGCTTCAATTTTCCGGAATAAAACATCATAATCAACCAAGACCAGAACTTATAAATAGGAAGAGAGCACATCATAATACAGGTGATGTACTTCTGGTTTAGCAATCCACACATGCAACAGCTGTCGCTTGTAAACGGTATTATTGAAAAATCTTTCCGTTAAATATTGCAACAACAGTTGGAACAACAGTTGGCTGGTCAATAGGAAGTCAAGGTTGGGCCAATGTCCTTCAGACCGAAGATCTGCTCCTCCCCCATTGCAGACATGACCGACCCAACCAAGTCCTTCCCCTCATTAAAACCATCCTTGATCTGCAAACACCAAAAGATAGGCATAAAATCAACAATCCGATATGTTAAAGAATGAGGTTAGAAAAGAAACACAGAAGATTTGCAGAAATTACTTCTAACGACTTTTAGTACATCAAATAGGATAAACCTTGACATGATTTGAGCAAGACCAGCGTAAACCCTAAACCCTAAACCCTAAACCCCAATTGAATCGAACCCTAAATTAAACTAATTGAACCCCTAATTAAACCCTAAATTGATTGCCCCAATCTAACCGAACCCTAAATTGAATGCCCTAATCCAACTGAACCCTAAATTGAACTAATTGAACCCTAAATTGAATGCCTCAAATCAACCGAACCCTAAATTGAATCAATAGAACCCCCTAATTGAACCCTAAATTGAATGCCCTAATTGAATCGAACCCTAAATTAAACTAATTGAACCCCTAATTAAACCCTAAATTGAGTGCCCCAATCTAACCGAACCCTGATTGAACCCTAAATTGAATGCCTCAAATCAACCGAACCCTACATTGAATCAATAGAACCCCCTAATTGAACCCTAAATTGAAGTAATTGAATCCTAAATTGAATCGAACCCTAAATTAAACTAATTGAACCCCTAATTAAACCCTAAATTGATTGCCCCAATCTAACCGAACCCTAATTGAACCCTAAATTGAATGCCTCAAATCAACCGAACCCTAAATTGAATCAATAGAACCCCCTAATTGAACCCTAAATTGAAGTAATTGAACCCTAAATTGAATGCCCTAATTGAATCGAACCCTAAATTAAACTAATTGAACCCCTAATTAAACCCTAAATTGATTGCCCCAATCTAACCGAACCCTAATTGAACCCTAAATTGAATGCCCTAATCCAACCGAACCCTAAATTGAACTAATTGAACCCTAAATTGAATGCCTCAAATCAACCGAACCCTAAATTGAATCAATAGAACCCCCTAATTGAACCCTAAATTGAAGTAATTGAACCCTAAATTGAATGCCCTAATTGAATCGAATCCTAAATTAAACTAATTGAACCCCTAATTAAATCCTAAATTGATTGCCCCAATCTAACCGAACCATAATTGAACCCTAAATTGAATGCCCTAATCCAACCGAACCCTAAATTGAACTAATTGAACCCTAAATTTAATGCCTCAAATCAACTGAACCCTAAATTGAATCAATAGAACCCCCTAATTGAACCCTAAATTGAAATAATTGAACCCTAAATTGAACCCTAAATTGAATGCCCTAATCGAACCGAACCCTAAATGAAACTAATTGAACCCAAAATTGAATGCCCTAATACAATCGAACCCTAAATTGAAATAATTCAAGCGCATCGGATATGTGAATTTTGAACATTTTTTTCCCATTTGAACATTGATCATTTGTTTGATAATTTTAGGTTGTTAATTGTGCGTTTTAGAATTGTGATTATTGATCGATGATTTTAGGTTATTAGCTGTGCATTTGAAGTAATTGCGATTATTAATTGATGATTTTAGGTTGTTAATTGATGATTTTAGATTGTTAATTGTGCATTGAGCATTTGAGAATTGAGAATTGGGATTGTTGACAGAGGATGAGACCCAATTGGATTGAGATACCTGGTAGTTAGCGCAGACACGGACACCACGTCTGATCGACGGTGTCCGACATTTAAAAAACAAATTAACGTATGCCGATGTGTCTGGAGGTGCGTGTCGGTGGGCGTCGGACACGTGTCCGGAGGCGTCGGACACGTGTCCAAAGGCGTCGAACACGTGTCGGTATGTGTCGGACACGTGTCCGGAGGTGTCAGACACGTATCAGACACCATATCGACACCCTATATGAGGTGTCGGAATTGAGGTTGTTGACGGAGGATGAGACCCAATTGGATTGAGATACATGTTAGCTAGCGCAGACACGGACACCACGTTTGATCGACGGTGTCCAGCATGTAAAAAATAAATTAACGTATGCCGATGTGTCTGGAGGTGCGTGTCGGTGGGCGTCGGACACGCGTCGATATGTGTCGGACACGTGTCCGGAGGTTTCAGACACGTATCGGACACCATATCGACACCCTATATGAGGTGTCGGAATTGAGGTTGTTGAATGTGCATTAAATTTAGGTTAGTTAGGTTAATGCGACATTTTTAGCATGCACCCCCTGGAATCTAATCGTGGCTCCAGCGCTGGATATAATTAGCCCTAATTAGTCCTGATTAACAATATTTTAGTAAATCAATTAACCCTAATTAGCTCTAAAGAGCCTAATTAGTTTTAATTAACCCTAAGAACCTGATGAAATTCAAATTAGCTGTAATTACCCCAAATTAGCCCAAATGAACCCAATTATGTGCATATTGATTGTAGTTTGCCTAATTAGTCATAATTTGTACTAACATAACCCAATTACGCCTAATTAGCGCTAGTTAGGACTAATCAACACTACTCGGCACCATCAAAACCCTAATTAGGACTAAATAACCCTAATTAGTCCTAATCAACCCAAATTAGCTATAATTATTCGAAACTAGCCCTCATTAACATTAATTAGCTCTAACATAACCCAATTAAGCCTAATTAGCCCTAATTAGGACTAATCATCATTACTCGGCACAATTAAACCCTAATTAGTCATAATCAACCCTAATTAGCTATAATTATCCGAAACTAGCCCTCATTAACATTAATTAGCCCTAACATAACCCAATTAACCCTAATTAGCCCTAATTAGCCCTAATCAGCACTACTCGGCACAATTAAACCCTAATTAGGACTAAATAACTCTAATTAGTCTTAATCAACCCTAGTCAGCTATAATTATCCGAAACTATCCCTCATTAAATTAATTAGCTCTAACATAACCCAATTAAGCCTAATTAGCCCTAATTAGGACTAATCATCACTACTCGGCACAATTAAACCCTAATTAGTCATAATCAACCCTAATTAGCTATAATTATCTGAAACTAGCCCTCATTAACATTAATTAGCCATAACATAACCCAATTAACCCTAATTAGCCCTAATTAGGACTAATCAGCACTACTCGGCACAATTAAACCCTAATTAGGACTAAATAACTCTAATTAGTCCTAATCAACCCTAGTCAGCTATAATTATCCGAAACTATCCCTCATTAACATTAATTAGCCTTAACATAACCCAATTACGCCCAATTAGCCCTAATTAGGACTAATCATCACTACTCGGCACAATTAAACCCTAATTAGTCATAATCAACCCTAATTAGCTATAATTATCCGAAACTAGCCCTCATTAACATTAATTAGCCCTAACATAACCCAATTAAGCCTAATTAGTCCTAATTAGGACTAATCAGCACTACTCGACACAATTAAACCCTAATTAGGACTAAATAACTCTAATTAGTCCTAATCAACCCTAGTCAGCTATAATTATCCGAAACTATCCCTCATTAACATTAATTAGCCCTAACATAACCCAATTACGCCCAATTAGCCCTAATTAGGACTAATCATCACTACTGGGCACAATTAAACCCTAATTAGGACTACATAACTCTAATTAGTCCTAATCAACCCTAGTCAGCTATAATTAATAATCGTAATTAACCCTAATAACCCAGTTAGCCCTAATTAGCCCTTGTACATCCCATAATTACTCCATGTTGCCAAGAGATGGTTCAATTACTCGTTGTTTACAAACCCTGCCTTCTTTATATTAATTGTTGTTTTGAGAAGTCCATTGGCAACGAGATGGTTCAACTCGTTGCCAACGAGTTCTATTTAATGTGGAATTGGTAACATATGCAACGATCATTCTGCAGTTTTGATATTTCGGAAAGATTCTTGCATATCTTATCAATTTCTGAACACATGCATGCATAGAAACCCTTAGTTCCCGTTCAAAGGTACTCATTACAAAGTAATGCCTTGTAATGAGCCTTTGGATGTCCAGTTTGGACAGTTTGGAAAAGCTAATTGTTTATAAAACAGTATTTTGACTCATGCTTTATGTTCTATGTCGTGGATATTTGGTACACGTTCTCGTGTGTTTCTCCGGGTGCATACAGATCTGGTGTTCTAACATCCGTCAAACCTTCCTGAGCAAGGTTAGATGAATGTTAGAACACCTAATCAATGTGGTGTACTTGGAGAAATGCGGGGAGGTGCTGCCGAATTTTCCACAGACATCGGACTAAGCATGAGTTATTCACTGTTTTATAAACATGTGTTTTTCTGAATGGGATAGGACCACTACCTGTTCAAGAGTGGAGGAGAAATATGTAGACATGTTGTAACATTCATGCATTGATATTTACATCGGCAATGCCTAATCATTGGTCATTATTGAAGGTGGTATACAGTACGATAATTCAGTCGTCATGTCAGTCGATCGAAGTTGGATGAAAAGGAATAATGCTGAAGATTTTGAGTGTCGCGTTGACGAATTTCTCAACTTCGCTTATACGCATCCTGCACATGTTGACCTTGATAAGATAAGGTGCCCGTGCGGTAGATGTGAGTTGTTGCACTGGAGAAAAAGAATTGAAGTAAAATGGCATCTTCGTCGGTACGGTTTTATGGGTGGATAGACAAGGTGGACGCAGCACGGGGAAACGATAGTATTGTCGTCCAACCTGGCTAGTCAAACTGAAGTTAGGGAGGAGGCACGATATGATTTCCGAGATATGATTATGGATGCTGGGTATGCTAATGTTGACTGGGGTAACGACAGTCCACAACCGCCGAACGAGGGGGCTCATCAGTTTTATGAGTTGTTGAGAGCTGTGGAAGAGCCGCTGTGGGATGGAGCTCCGAAACACACACGGCTATCTGCGGTTAGTAGGTTATTACAGTTGAAATCAGACCACGGGCTGAGTGAGAAAGGTTTTAACGAGTTTGTTACCTTCATAAAAAAAATACTGCCCGAAAGTGAAAAGCTACCGCCGTCGTACTATGACGCGAAGAAGATGATGAGGAAACTTGGGTTGAGCTATGACCGGATAGATGCGTGCAATAACGATTGTGTATTATTTTGGAAAGAGAATAAGGATTTGTCATTATGTCCAGTGTGTGATCATTCGAGGTACAAACCGGACAAAGGGAAGAAGAAAAACATTGCATGGAAGATATTGCGATATTTCCCGGTCACACCACGGCTTCAGAGAATGTACTACTCCTCCAGTACGGCTGAACATATGAGGGCTCACCGTGAGACTCGCAGCAACGATGCCGATGTGCTGACACACCCAGCTAATGGAGAGGCGTGGAAGGAGTTTGACCGCAGGCATCCAGTCTTTGCTCAGAAAGTTCGGAATGTTAGACTGGGTCTGACAACCGATGGGTTCAACCCTTTCGGTCAGTCTACCACGCCTTACTCCTGTTGGCCTGTTATTATTGTCCCTTACAACCTTCCACCAGGCATGTGCATGAAGAAGCCGTATATGTTCTTGTCGTTGCTTATTCCGGGGCCGAAGAGTCCCGGTAAGGACATAGATGTGTATTTAAGGCCGTTGATTGATGAGTTAAAACAATTATGGAATCATGGAGTCGAAACATATGATGCATCCCTTAAACAAAATTTTCAGATGAGGGCTGCTTTGATGTGGACTATACATGATTTCCCCGCATTGGGAATGACGTGTGGCTGGAGCACACATGGGAAGCTAGCATGCCCTGCTTGTATGGGCGTGAACCCCGGTCATACGTTAAAGCACGGCGGAAAGGCCTCCTGGTTCGGATGTCACCGTAAGCTTTTGCCACCGGGCCATCAGTTTCGTACGCAGAAGGATAAATTTGACGGGACAATCGAGCGTGAGGTTGTCATGCTGGACTACCCATCTGGTGAAGAAGTACTCTCACACCTGGAGGCACTTAATACTGACATACCACACGGTAAGGGTGTGCCGTATCAGAAGATTGCAGGATTCGGGAAAGAGCACAACTGGAGAAAATTTTGTATCTTCTGGGAGTTAGCCTACTGGAGGACGCTCGTTATCCGAAACAACATGGATGTGATGCATATTGAGAAGAACGTTTTTGATAATGTGTTCAACACAGTGATGAATTTCAAGGGCAAATCGAAAGATCACCTTAAAGCGAGAAGGGATCTACAACAGTTGGGTGTACGCCGTGAATTGCATCCTCGGACAGTCAGTGGGAGGACCATACTTCCGAAAGCACCTTACTGTCTAGACAAGAAACAAGTGGAGAAGGTCTGTCAGTGGGTTAAGAATTTGAAGCTTCCGGATGGGTTTGCGTCCAACATATCTCGTTGTTGCAATGTATCGGAATGCAAGTTCCAAGGGATGAAGAGTCACGACTGCCACGTATTCATGGAGATATTCATTCCTATTGCCTTCCGGGGACTGTTGCCACGGGTTGTTTGCGAGACTTTGACTGAATTATCTCATTTCTTTCGAGATATATGCTCTTCTACGATCCGGGTGAGTAACATGGAAGTGCTTGAGAAGAACATTGTGGTGACGATTTGCAAGCTGGAGAAAATCTTCCCACCTTCGTTCTTTGATTCAATGGAGCATCTGCCTGTTCACTTGGCATATGAAGCTAAGATGGGTGGACCCGTGCAATATCGATGGATGTATCCCTTCGAGAGGTAATCCTTAAATTGTTACAGTTGTTCGTTTACACTTAATGCGACATCTGTTATCATTGATATTCCACCTAACTCGATTCCCTAAACTTCTAGGTTCATGTTCCATTTAAAGAAAAAAGTCCGTAATAAGGCTCGGGTTGAGGGCTCAATTGCGGAGGCTTACGTAATGGAAGAACTTGTAAACTTTTGTAGTCAATATTTCGGTTCGGATGTTGGTACAAGGTTAAATCAACTAGGCCGAAATGATCCCGGAGCGCACAAATTTGGAAGGGCAATTGTCAATATTCAAGCAGTCAGGTAGTCCGTTCGGCCGAACGTATACTCGACGGCTAACAGATGAAGAGTACAGTGCTGCAACAATATATGCCCTTCTAAATTGCGATGAAGTTTCGGCATTCGTTGAGTAAGTTAAAGTCTTAATTCACTTACATTGTTGTACATAATTGAAAGTGTGTGTTAAGCGAGCTAAATGCATATTGGTTTGCAATGAGTTCGATGCGGAATCTTTAATCACTGATCCCGCTGTACTTGAATCTCATCGGAAATCACAATTTGTACAGTGGTTCAAAATTCGTGTAAGATTATTTAACGAAATTATATTATGTGTTATATACAGTTATGTGGCCAATTAGTATACTGATTTATCCTTAATTTTTACCGTCATGTACAATAGGTTCAGTCAATGGATAGACCAGTGGCCTCCTGCTTGAAATTACTAGCCGAAGGCCCTAACAAACAAACATCCTGTTACGGAGGCTATATCGTCAACGGGTTTAGGTTTAACGTAAAAGATGATGACCGAACAAAACAAACCCACAGTGGTGTCTTGGTCAACGGCGACTGTTATGCCGAGAATTGCATGGATTTTTACGGAGAGCTAGATGAGGTTGTTGAGCTAACATATCTGGGTTCCCAAAATCGCCTGGTAATGTTCAAGTGTACGTGGTTCGATGTCACATGCAGTAGAGGAATCCGTGTTAGCTCTCAAGGGATTGTAGATGTCAATGTTAAGTCAAGACTTGCATCAGACGAGCCCTTTGTGTTTGCTAGTCAAGCTGTACAAGTCTTTTACGCGGAGGACGTCGCCAATCCCAAATCTCATTGGTATACAACTATCAAGTCCAAGAAATTTCCCGTGACATATGACAGTGAGCTAGACTCATTTCAAGCCGACGAACCACGTGTCTTGTTCCCTGTTGAGGTCAACAACGAGGAGGACGATCTTCCTCTTCCAACAACACTTCTTGTGGGAGAAGAAGTCGTAGATGATGATGCAGAAGATGTTGAAAGTGTTGGAGATGATGTGACCGAGTCTACTGATGAAGAGGATGAATTAGAAGATGAAGAGGACGACGAGTCCCACGAAGAAGAGGGCGACGAGGATAGTGATGAAGATGATTCGCAAACTGACAATGATTGACTTGTAATGTTGTAACATCACGGGAAAAATGTAGTAACATTTTAGAACTTGGTGTTTATTGATGTGTTTTTGCACATCCGTTCATATATATATATATATATATATATATATATATATATATATATATATATATATATATATATATATATAGTGCCGATGATGATTTATGCCTAAATTATTGTTTTTCACGTGTTAATGTCTTTGTATATAATATATATGAAGTCAGATATGGATAGGATACGGGCTATTCGTGGCCGGGCTGGACGCCGAGCTGCTTCCTCCCCGGTTAGTCCCACCTCGTCGTTGCCTACTGATGACGAGGCACAGAGTGATCGCGGACAGCCATCGGGGGCCCAGTCCCAGCCGTCGCCGTCACCGTCGCCCCGGCCATCGCCGTCTTCCGTGGGTTCTACCTCAGGTATAGTTGATAACGGTGTTTCGTACATTTTCGCTAGCCTTATATTTGAACTGTATTAATGTCTGTGTTTTGTAGGATCTCGACGAGGCCGTGGTCCGACACGCGGGGTACGCATCGACCCCCAGCGTAAACAGAGAGTTACGCTCACACAGGAGGGCCTGTAAGTACTAAAAATATCACCTCATGCCTTATGTTTAAAATTTTTGGGTGTTAATTTATATTTGAACTGTATTAATTAATTTAATTACTTCTTTGGCAGGATCCTGGAGAATATGGCGAGGACGAAGATCGGCGTTCTTGTGAAGGGCCGATTCTTCGAGCCACGCCTGTACTGGAAGGACTGGGATGCCGCTGCGAGGGAGGCCCTATGGGAGAAGTGGCTGGTACGGTGAAGTATTTTTTTCAGCATTAGTAAATGTTAAATTACAGTTTGCTTTATGTTGTTAATTTGTGTTATTGAATGCATTACATGAGGGGTTCACGTTTGACACGCCTGAGCAGCAGGTACTGGGGCAGCAGGCTTTCTTTGCCTACATCGGCAAGAATTACCGCCGATGGCTCCACGATGCACGGGACCGGGCGAAGAAGGCGCTGCCCGCGGGTGCCCCGATGACGGACATGACGAAATATCCCCCACATTGGATATCTCACCGTGTATGGGGGGAGATGATAGATCGGTGGGCTGCGGATCCAGGTTGGGACGCCAAGAGTAAGAGCGGGGCTGAGAACAGACAGAATAGAGATCCGACGCACACGGGGGGGTCGGTGCCACACGACATCGTCCGACACATGAACGCGGTCGAGCACCCGAATCTAGAGGAGGATGAGGTCATAGCTCTGACCTATACTCAGACGCACGTGCGGAAGAAGGACAAGGACGAAACGCACCAAGCGGGCGACTATATTTCAGATATTGCCCGGCGGATCGATGTGAGTCAATTTATTTAAGTTAATGTTTTTTCTTTCTATCATTAATGTCTGTTTCGTTAATTAATGCCCTAACATATCGTTAAACCACTATTTTTGCAGGCCTCGTATGAACAGCTAAGGGGGTCCGAGCAGCAGTCCGGACAGCCATCAGCGTCCACTAGTACGGCTGCGAGTACTGGGGGGTTGAAGCGATGGCTGGATACGCCGGAGGTCGTGAATCGGCCGAAAGGCCTCATACGCGGCCTGCCTAGCACGACTCCTCGTGCCGTGATAGGAGCGTCCTCACCCCCTGCTGGCCCTCCACAGACACCGGCTCCTCGGCCTCAGTTGAACGACGAGGAGATCCAGCGCATTGCTACAGTGGTGTGCCGGATGATGAGGGAGCAGGGCACTGCTGGACCGGCCGCCCCCGCCCCGGATCAGCAGGATCCAGATCCGGGACTCGGGAACCCCTGATGAGCCCCTTCCCGTGCCCGTTCCTAGCTTCCCCGCCCCCCGCGCCCGACTTGTACTCTTCTCCCCTCTCCTAACCGGCTATATCCGGTTCCCGGCTCGTACATGTATGAGTTTTTTTTATAATAAATATTTTTTATAATTGATTATATATATTTCTTTCTGTATTGATTATTGCGCGTTGTTGTTGAGAATTGAAAATTGCATTACAGGTATAGGTAATTGAAAAATAAAAAAAAATTTAAAAAAAAATTGACTTTTGGCGACGGATTGATTCCGTCGCTAAAGTATTCCTTTCAATCAGTTATTTAGCGACGGAATATTCCGTCGCTAAACTATTTAATCCGTCGCTAATTGGACAAAAAAGAAAATAAATTAAAATTCTAAAAATATAATTAGCGACGGAATATCCGTCGCTAATGAAAAATAATTCCGTCGGTAAAAATCACATATTTAGCGACGGATTTAAAAATTTCGTCGCTAAACTATTAGCGACGGGCTTTTATACGAGGGATTTTTAGCGACGGTGAATCCGTCGCTAATTCTTTTAGCGACGGATTTTGGGCTTTTAGCGACGAATTTCCCCGTCGCTAAAAGCCTGTTTTCTTGTGGTGTCTTTCCACTTTGAATAAGCCTCTCATAAACATCTAGAAGAGCAAGAAAGTATTAGAAATTTTTCTTGAATCATCACGTTCTTCACTCATAACAGCTACCTTGTGTGACCTTAGCAGTTTCTGACCAACTAGTGAGCTCCCTTGCCTTATCAATAGATAATGCCCAGTTAATCAGGACAAGTGCACATAGACTGTGTTCTCAAGTCAAATGACGAAATCCATCTCACTAAAACAATTCCAATTTCAGTGCAAAGTAGATTGAAGTTCCCAGTTATCTGCAAAGTTGTGCTATGGAGATACCTCTTTATTAGAAACTACATT
>JAVXUO010002877.1:0-36254 GCA_033065855.1 Escallonia rubra
TTTTACTTTGGCTTTGGCTTGTGTCTACTAAATAGGCGTTACACCTTGTGTGCGCTTATGATCGCACTTTAAATTCCGTTCATGTATCCTCTCGATGAATCGTTGACCTACTTTCACATAAACTATTTCTCAAATATTTTATCTAAATTAACTCAAGTATATTTGATCATATAAGTTAGGGCTAAATTCACATCTTTTTTAGCTAAAGTTACACATTTTGTGACAGGAAAAAAAAATAGCAATGACACTTTTAAATATTTTAGTGATAAAATAGTGTGAATTTAACTAAAAAATGTTAGCCTCACTAGTTAGATAAATAAAACGGACTTATTATCTCTTAGTGTAAATATTTTAGAACTTTCACAACTGAGTAAAGACTTTTTCTTCATATATATACATGAGAGGACTGAGTTTGGTTTTACAGGTCCTTCGTCATTTATAGTTATGAGTCTTAAATTTAAAAAATGGAGGCATACGTCATTGTCTTAATTTCGTAGCATTCGGAGCTCAAAGCCATGCGAAGTTATTTTTTCTTGTTTTTTATTCTCTATTTATGAGTTTTTGAAACTAGAGTTGTATATGAATTGAGTTTGAATCGAACAAAGATGTGTTCCTATAATTTATGCCGTTGTATGTGAATTCGAGTCGAGTTTGTCTGCGAAACCATACGTTCATTCAAATTTAGTTCGTGAAACCGTTCACAAAGTTTGGTTAATTTGTTGAACTATACGAACTGACCCACGTTCTTGTTCATTACCCCATAGATAAATTTTGAATTTCCAGATGTAAAAACTTTCATATCCCAGACACTAGCCCGTAGACGAAAGAAGTTTAAATTGAGAACATGCCGGACGTCTTAAGCTCGCCGACCCCTGTGGTAGACCTAAAGCAAAATCATACATGGGGCAAAGATTGAAGAATAGGCCGCGACATAATTCTATATCGTAATGATGATTGGAATCGTGTTGGAGAAATGATGTTCTTCAATTTAAAATTGGAAATGTTTCTTGGAATGCCATGAATATGGGGTGTGTGTGTGGGTGGGAGGGAGGGAGGGAGAGAGAGACCCTTGGAATATAGTATGAGTATTGGGGCAACAAGAGGATATATGAGACATGTTTGGGCTTGAGTAATTAAGAACTACGTGGACTGGGTGCTGTTGAGAGCTTCATGGGCTCAGTTCTAATAGTAAGAGATATGTGGTCTTGGTTTTTCTTGAGCTATTTGAGTTTTAGGTCTTTTTTTTACGTTAAGGCGATTGTACACATCTTATAGCATATGGTATTAAAAGGTTATCAGATGTAATTCATCGCTTAATGAGCTGATTATGGACATATTCACTGAACTTTCTCACTGGCTCGGCTCGATTTGTTTAATAACGAGTTAAAAGAAGTGTTCAAGTTTGATACAAACGGTTAAGTTATATCTCGTAGTACAAAGAATTACTCATTTTTTGATCCCACGTGTCACGTGGAGCGAGTGTTAAGTTATGTCCTACACAAGCTGAAATTAATAAGTAAATCTTTAAGTGCTGAAGACTTAAAGTGCTGAATTTGTAAAACTGAAAATTCTAAATAGCTGGATTTTAAGTACTGAATTTTTTTTTGTCATGTCTGAAATTTAAATACTGAATCAGTCTATTCTGTTTGGTAAAACAAAAGAACTAAAATCTGAAAACTTTTTAATTTGACACTGATGCCCTTTTACTCTGTTTTTTAAAAAACATTATCAACATTGTTATACAATTGGATAATTGAACGTATTATTATCTCAATAACGGATACTTGAAATGCAAATTTACAATTGGGATAGCTCTGAAACACAAAAGAATATTCACATCAATCACATGATAAGAATTAGCAAGTAATGTTTCGACAGTCAAATGTCACACTATTACATAAATGAACTACAACCTCAAATTAAATAATTGAGTTGCAATCTGCTTTCGTAAGTTAATCATAAAATTTTGATCTGCTTGCCGTGCTTCTGCTCCCATATCTACTGCATTTTTCGTTATGGTGCACCGTATTCTCAAGAATATCCCCATTGGCTTGATAAGAGTAGCAGCTGGATATTAACTTCATTCTCCGAGCAGGCGAACATGAAGCTTGTTGGACGCCTTATTCCGTCACCCAAGATCCAAGTCAGCACATATCTAAATTCATTTTGGTGAGGAAAAGACATAAAAAAACCTCTATCGTCTGGATCTCCCACACCAGTCTATTTACTATGAAACTGCTTTGAGTTCTAACATACACACTTAAGTGCTCTTCATATCAATTCGTCATGGACATATTGGTTTCACCTTTTTGCATATAACGAAGATCCATCTAACAAAGGCCATGCTTTAAACGAATCACAAATGCCATTTAAATAATGCAGCAGGAACAAGGGGAAATTATGCAGCAGGAACAAACACCAGACCCAAAACCCAAATTAAAGGAAGAAGAGAAAGTAAAGACACCTAATTACCCTGATAACAAAAATATAAAGGCACTCAACCATATATGCTGCTGCTATTCCAATTCGAATGGCACAAACCTTTGACAAAAAGGCAAGAAATGCCAGATTTGGTATGATCTGTACCTGAAGTTCAGAAACGAGCTAGCTAGCCTATGCTGGATTAACTTTGCACTATTGTGCCAACTTCTTTGGGTTTTTCTAACTACTAGTGTATGTAACCTAGAATCCAGATTTGTAAAATCAAGAGAAACAGAAAATCCCTAATTACATATTGATATCAGAAGAACTAATTACATGTTGATAACAAAATAACCTAGAATCCTGAATATAAAAAATCGGCAAAAGTCCATGAATTTGAATATAAAAAATCATGTACCTGCAATTATAGTAGAAAATATGGAGAGAAGAGATGAGGTGGAGTGATGAGTCGTAGAGCAATCTGGAGGAGGCGCAGATGACGAGTAGTGGAGAACCCGGCGGGAAGGAGGAGGAGGCAGATAAGTAGTGAGGGTAAATCAGTCAAATACGGTAAAATGTTTTAATGACCAAATCGTTGAGCTTGTTCAGTGATAAGTAGACATGAGTGACTTAAAATATTGGTCTTCAATTAACCAACAACTTATTATTTTAAGTGGTAAAAAAAATGCGTTACTAAACACACTTAATTTGAAATCACGGAATATGTTCAGTTTTAAGTGCTGAATGGCGTTATCAAACACACCCTTGTACTAATTGAGCTTGGACACCATGTCTTAACATGGTATTCAAGCTACGTTCACTACCTATTTCTGTTCTCATCCTCGTGGCGTTATTTGGATTGAGGTTATCAATGTTCTTGGTATCAATTAATTCCACGTTTTACGTTGGGACAATGTTTAAGTGATATCCTACATCGATCAGAAACAACTGACATGTTCACATCTTTTTTTTTTTTTTTTTAGGACTTATACTTTCCAGCCATTCTTTTAAATTAAATACTAAGCTTTATCACAAACAAATATTAATAAACTTTTGTTGGTATTTGTATTCTAATAAAAATTATTATTTTCATTTTGGTCAAAGTTAGACATAAATGAGTTTTGGCTAAGTCTTTTATGGCCATTTGCTTCATATGACCGTTGGATATTTACATGGCATTACATATATTAAGTACTATGTATTATTTTACCCATTAATTAAAACTCTGTTAAATATGTCTTTTTCTCCTTTGACCGTAACCGTCCCATGATATGGTCTTTCATTGTCATAATAATATCTCTTACTATATATTGTGACCACAAAAGAGCCTAAAAAAGAGACGAGTAGACAATCTCATGCATTTTTCCAACTCCTATGCACAAGGCTTGGGTCCAAGCATATGTCCAGCTATTTTTAGAAGATGTGTATGTGTGTGTGTGTGTGTGTGAAGCTTCCACTTCTCTAATTGTGCAAGTTAAGAAAAGTTACAACAAGTGTAAAAAAGCTGGGCTTTTGTATCCTGGAGGCGGCATGCCGAGACCTATTGCACCGCTTATATACCGTAGGGGCGCGAATTGTCTTAAAGAGAGCGACCTAATCCGTGTCTCAACCTAACTAACTGAAAAATACTTGTTTCTATATGGTTCAAGCGGGATACTTCGTACTGAGAATAGTATTCCGTTTGATCGGTAAGAATACCATCGTATTATCAAAGAGACCTCGAGATAAATATACTTTTCACACCCTTGGTAAGAGAAGTAGTGGTACTCGTGAATTTTTCGTTATTTCATTATTTACAAGCTTACCGACAAAGAAAAGTTGTTTTGTTTGAATTATTTCCAACAACTTTTGACGAACAAATGACTAAAACAGCTCAACATTGGTGTTAAAAAAGAAAACAAAAGGTATAGCGGGAGATAATAAGATGAGGAATATATATCGATGGGCGTGCACAGAGAAAGTGAGTGACCATAATGCCACCACCATACTAGATAGGTTTGTGTGCTGGCAACAGATAGTTAGTTGTAGCATCAAATCAGAAGGTAGCCCCCACGTACCATAACCAGACAAAATGACAGCCATCTGCCACTGTAACATGTCGTACTTTCCCAGACGGAAACCTAGATTTCGTTTCTGACGGCGTTTTAAGGTTTGCCGTACGCTTCGTTGGCCTGTTGAGTAACAAAATACATAAATTGTTCTGAAAGACAAGAATGACCGGATCCTTTAAATCAAAATATATTAAAGAAAAAATTTAACCAAAAAAAAGTGTGACCGGATATTTAATGAAAATTCTTGTCTAAGAGTAAACTTTCTTCGACCCACTACCCAAACTTTTAGCCACATATAAACGCTACAAAGTTGAGAAAAACGTAGCAAAAGAGTTTGTCGATGTAAAGAAGGGTGAAATTCATCTCTAAGCATTAAGCAACGAATAAATGAAAAATTAACTAGCCTCTCCCTTATCTGAAAATGTTGTTCCCGCCGCCACCTTATAGACTCTTACAGTCCAATTTTGCCGCTAAAAACGTACTTTAATAACATGCATTCGTATTAATATGGGTCTTGATTGAACACGCACCGAGTTTTAAGTTTTAACTAAACCCATGGACTCTGAAACTCAATGTGTGTTGTTCCCTCACGGCCCATATTAATGTGGGCTGTGAGGAACAAAACATTAGTATGGGCCGTGAGGGAACACACATTGAGTTTTACGTGAGCCCGTGGACTGTTTCGGTCGAGGCTCTGTATTGATTTGTTTTGAAGGCCATAAGTGCAGATTTGATGGGCCTTGAGTTATGTAGGTCAGCGGACCACGACATATTCTCGGACCTTTTCCCATCCAAAGGAATCCCACACCTGACTTAAGCTATAGCATATTTGCTAGACCGTGTGGATGGTAACTTCTTATATTTTCCCTGCACTTGAAATAGTGCCCCCATAGCTCTGATTAATCTCTCGTGATATAGCGTGGTAACGGCAATTGTATACGAGTGATAACGCTCTTCCTCGGTTGCATGACAGTATTGGTTAATTCTGATCATAAAATGCACCAAGTGAGAGTTGAACACATATTCATCGGGTTCATGGCCCATCGCATACTTTTAACGTAGACATGTGAACTTGGTTTTGTAAATGTTTGGGTTTCTAGACTCTATTGATTCTTAAGTTGACATTTGATTTAACAACTGAAACTGTTAGAAAATTGACTTAATAATAATGTATATCATAATTTAACACTTTCTCTCACGTGCAAGCTTTTTATTACACGTGTAGAGACAAATCAAGGTGCATCACCACCAAATGCAAACATAGTGCAAGTTGCACTATAAGGAAGGGGTACTAAATCTGCAAGCGGGAATGATTGAACTTAAGAAATTTTCAAATCAGTGTTCTAACAAAAAACAAAGTTTCAAAGAAGCAATTAATAAACCTGTACGAAACTTGTTAGATGCATGTACATACTAGTTGATAGTAACAATATGTTCCCACAATCAGCGAACTGACTTGTAATGTCCTAATGCGAAGTTCTTACTTTTTACCGATTCTTGTGAGTAATGTAATTAAGTGAAATAATATGCTCTGACATGAAATTTTGTGTGCCTGTTACTGGACCGTCAACATTAAACAAATCATCCAGTTAACTGTTGGTGGAATTATAGCACATGTTCACTTCTGTGCCTCATTTTGATTCCCGAGTCCACATTCAGATAACGTCTCTTCTCTTTTTCATTATTTAAATTTTTTATAAGCTGTTATTGTATCCTAAAGAAAAAGACGATAACAGAATATATATATATATATATATATATATATATATATATATATATATATATGGGGTTCGATACACACCCACTGGTGGGAAAAAAAAAATTCCCACCCAATCGCTCGACTTTCTACCGATTGCATAAAAATAAAAAATAAAAAAAACAATGGCTGGACTGGGCTATTTCTGGCCAAAGGGGGAGTGATTGGCCTTGGGCCAATCGCATGAGAGTCACGCGATTGGCCCAAAGCCAATCGCCCGAAAGTCAGGCGATTGGCCTTGGGCCAATCGCATGACTGTCATGCGATTGGGCCAAGGCCAATCGCCTGACTGTCATGCGATTGGCCCAAGGCCAATCGCCTGATTTTCGGGCGATTGATTTTGGGACAGTCTCTAGTGTCTCATGAGATTTGCCCAAGGCCAATCGCACAGTCCAAATTTTTTTTTTTCGGCCTTGCCTCCCCCAGTCCAGTTTCCCCATGGCCTTGGTCCATTTTTTTGGCCTTGGTCCATTTTTTTTTTACACCGGCAGTAAACCTCCCCACCCTCTCCCCCCCCCCCCCCCCACGTGTCCCCACCCCCTCCCTTGGCCCCCACCCCCCTTCGGCAGATTCCCCCCCGGCCCCCACCCCCTCTAAAGCACTTTTGAGATTTTTCCCGATGCCAGGGGGCATTTTGGTAATTCGCCGCCCGAGAGGGGTATTTTCGTAATTTTACGCTGTCAACTTTTTGTAAGAACTTTTTAGTCCGTAAATGTAAGCAAATCCTAGCGAAGGCTGGGAAGTTCCATTCCCTAGGAATTCGGGCCATTCCGAAGCCGATAGTAATTTTTTGCCGAACGGGCTTTTAAGCGCTCGATCCGGACACCGGTTCGGGATTTTTGGACGAAAAATCCATAAAATGCTTTTTAGATCAAGGATGAACTCAGCAACCTTAAAATAGCATCTTAAAGTACTTTTGAGATTTTTCCTGATGCCAGGGGGCATCTTGGTAGTTCGCCGCCCCGAGAGGGGTATTTTGATAATTTTACGGTGTCAAGTTTTTGAAACGACTTCTCGGTCCGTAAATGTAAGAAAAGCACCTGAAAGGCTGATTTGAAGCCGATTCGCGGGGCGTTGTGGTCATAATGAACCCCGGGCCATTTCGGTAATTTGCCGCTCATCGGGGGCTATTTTCCTAATTTTACATTACACGAATTTCCTTAAAAACTTTTAGTTCAGGAAAGGGTGTGAGACACCCGAAAAGTTATTTTAAAGTTGTGAATTAGATAAAGCTTAAAAGTCGTTCGAAAAAACTATTCAGCTTTTCTGATGCCAGGGGGCATTTTGGTAATTCGCATTCCCGAGAGGGGTATTTTCGTTACTTTGCCCCCTTCAGTTTTTCAAATGACTGCTTCGTCCAGAAATGTAAGCAAAGCACCTGAAAGGTTGTTTCGAAGCTGATTTGGGGCGTTAGGGTGATAATGAACCCCGAGGGCATTTCGGTAATTTACCGCTCATCGGGGGCTATTTTGGTAATTTTACATTATACAAATTTTCCAACGATTACACTGCAAATAATTTTTATTCTTCTTTTATTTAATTCTATGACTTGTTGAGAGTGATATAATTTTTATTTTTTAGATTTCAGTATAAATATGGATGCAACTGGAGGAAGCAATTTTTGTGAAGGTTCTGATCCACCTTACTTGGATCAAGTTTTTCAAACACTGGACGAAGTCGAAGCATACTACAGAGCATATTCGAAAACGATGGGTTTCGGTATTAGAACTAAGACGACTAGAAAACGGGTGAATACCGATCAAATTTGTGCAAGACTATTTGAGTGTCATAGAGGAGCACCGCATGTACCCCCGGTCGTTCAGATCAGTGACGAAGGGACAACAAAACAAAGAAAACGCGACACATTTCCGGGTACCGGCTGCAAGGCCCATGTGTATGCAGTACACCGGAAAATCGAAAACCATTGGGTTGTGACGGGAGTGGAGTTGAGTCATAATCATCAGTTGATGACCCCCAGTAAGATTGGTCAAATTCATCAACACCGAGAAATTAGCGCGGCACACAGACAACTGATTTTTACAATGGCCGGGGCTAAAATTCCACCTTCTAAGATGATGGGGGTTTTCTCAAGCCAGGCTGGGGGGATTGACAGGTTGAGTTTCAACGAAGTAGACCTTCGAAATGAACTTCGTGCTCAGAAGAGAGAGTCTTTCGGTAGGAGTGATTCTCAAGCTACACTTGATCTCTTCAGGTGCCTTCAGAGTGAGAATTCTGGATTTTTCTACAGTCTCCAACTGGATGATGAGAACCGCATTAGTACTATATTTTGGGCGGACCCCCGTTCTAGAGCTGCTTACCAAAATTTTGGGGATGTTGTGACGTTTGACACCACATACCGCACCAATAAGTACTCTATGCCTTTTGCTCCGTTCACCGGGGTGAACCACCACTATCAGTCAATCTCGTTTGGCTTTGCCCTGCTTAGGGATGAGACGGAGGAGTCATTTACGTGGTTATTTGAAACGTGGCTTCAAGCAATGTATCATATTCCTCCAAAGACCATCATCACCGACCAAGATCTCGCAATGAAAAATGCAATCGCTAAGGTCCTTCCAGATACTCACCATGGACTGTGCATGTGGCACATAAGCAACAAATATCCCGAACGGCTTCACAATGTATATGCAAACCATCCGGAATTCAAGACTGACTTTAATACATGTGTGAAGAAATCGTTGACGGTAGACGTGTTCGAGGAGAGGTGGGCCACGTTAATGGATGACTACAATTTGCACAATCATGCCTGGTTACAATCGTTGTATGCGATCAAGACACAGTGGGTCGGTGCCTACACCAAGAAGTTTTTTGCAGTCGGAATGACTACGACCTCGAGAAGCGAAGCTATGAATTCATTCTTTGATGGGTACGTAAGCCAGTCTTCAAGTATAGTGGAGTTCGTACTAGAGATGCAGAAAGCCGTTGATAGGCAATTGTACCGTGAGAGAGAAGCCGACGCGGCTACAGTTTACAGGGAAAGAGCCATACTACTCTTTTCACCTTTGGAGGTTCATGCGGCTCAAGTCTATACCAAGGAAATGTTTAGACAGTTTCAAAATGAACTACTAAAGTCTAATCAATATGGCATGACAAAGTTGCACGAGTATTCCACCGGAGATCTCAAGGTTTATGCTTTGACAAACGTGACGAATTTCGCCAATCCGTGCTCTTCGTCGACTCCGAGGAACAGAAGACATTTTACCGTTGCTAAATGTATGGACACCGGGTTGGTAAATTGCAACTGTCAATTGTTTGAGCATAAAGGTATACTTTGTCGACACGCGTTGAGGGTTTTGAGCTCCAAGAATGCTCGTGAAATCCCTCCACAGTATATCTTGGCCCGGTGGACGAAGGAAGCCAATAGAGTCCACGGTCACATTCCTTACGTGCCCAATGTTTCAGTTGATTTCGAGCAATCTGAGACGCTGCGATATAATCACCTTTGTAACATCATGCACGGTTTATCAATGGATGCAGCGTCAACATTTGATGGGTACAGGTATCAAGTTGAAGTTTTCGCACGGGATAAGGCTAAGCATGTGGAGTTTAGGATGGCTGATCCAGAAAGACGGGACACTCCGACTACTCGGACGACTCCAGCCGGTAGATTCAATCGAGCCAAACAGCCAGTCATTGACGGCACTAGCATGCAAGGTAAGGAGGACGACATTTTTGATCCAATTATTGCACAAACAAAAGGGCGAAAACGAGAAATACGCATGAAGAATCCGATTGAAAAAGCAACGGGTCAAAAAAAATTGCGAAAGTGTGCGTTGTGTAATAAGATGACTGATCATGACAAGAGAAACCATTATAAAGTGTTAGGTCTCGAACCTGGCAGTATGGTCGAGGAGGACGATGATGATGAAGAGTTTTGGGGTTAATGTTTCAGTTGTATAACGAATAACTTTTATAATGAGCATAAATTTGTGATTTGGTTTGTTGAATCTTTAATTTGTGATTTGGTTTGTGGATTATTGATATTTTTGGAAGGGCCTATTCGCGCCGTCAATACTTCCGAACAATCTTGTAAATTTTTTTATTCATTGCACCTCAGGCACGCTAGTTAGCCCATTCGTAAGAATTTCGGCGAAAATCGAGACATGTTATTTTTTGGGTTTTCCTATGAAAGGCCTATTCGGGCACACTTTAGGGCCCAATTCATAGCTTCCGAAAAATCTTGTAATTTTTTTTGTTACTTTTTTTTGTGTCATTGCACCTCAGGCACGCTAGTTAGCCTGTTCGTAAGAATTTCGGCGAAAATCGAGACACGTTATTTTTTGGGTTTTCCTATGAAATGCCTATTCGGGCACACTTTAGGGCCCAATTCACAGAAACCCTAAGGATGTTGTAATTTTTTTTGTCACTTTTTTTTCGCTCATTGCACCTCAGGCACGCTAGTTAGCCCATTCGTAAGAATTTCGGCGAAAATCGAGACACGTTATTTTTTGGGTTTTCCTATGAAAGGCCTATTCGGGCACACTTTAGGGCCCAATTCATAGCTTCCGAAAAATCTTGTAATTTTTTTTGTCACTTTTTTTTCGCTCATTGCACCTCAGGCACGCTAGTTAGCCCATTTGTCAGAATTTCGGCAAAAATCGAGACACGTTATTTTTTAGGTTTTCCTATGAAATGCCTATTCGGGCACACTTTAGGGCCCAATTCATAACTTCCGAAAAATCTTGTAATTTTTTTTTTGTCACTTTTTTTTCGCTCATTGCACCTCAGGCACGCTAGTTAGCCCATTCGTAAGAATTTCGGCGAAAATCGAGACACGTTATTTTTTGGGTTTTCCTATGAAAGGCCTATTCGGGACACTTTAGGGCCCCATTTACTGACTTCCTAAGGATGTTGTAATTTTTTTTGTCACTTTTTTTTCGCTCATTGCACCTCAGGCACGCTAGTTAGCCCATTCGTAAGAATTTCGGCGAAAATCGAGACACGTTATTTTTTGGGTTTTCCTATGAAATGCCTATTCGGGCACACTTTAGGGCCCAATTCACAGAAACCCTAAGGATGTTGTAATTTTTTTTGTCACTTTTTTTTCGCTCATTGCACCTCAGGCACGCTAGTTAGCCCATTCGTAAGAATTTCGGCAAAAATCGAGACACGTTATTTTTTGGGTTTTCCTATGAAAGGCCTATTCGGGCACACTTTAGGGCCCAATTCATAGCTTCCGAAAAATCTTGTAATTTTTTTTGTCACTTTTTTTTCGCTCATTGCACCTCAGGCACGCTAGTTAGCCCATTCGTAAGAATTTTGGCAAAAATCGAGACACGTTATTTTTTAGGTTTTCCTATGAAATGCCTATTCGGGCACACTTTAGGGCCCAATTCATAGCTTCCGAAAAATCTTGTAATTTTTTTTGTCACTTCTTTTTTGCTCATTGCCCCTTAGGCACGCTAATAGGCCATATATATGAATTTCGGCGAAAATCGAGACAAATAATTTTTTTGGTTTTCCTATAATGTATTAATATCCGTGCAAACCTTATCGCCAAATTCATAGCTATTTGAAAAATTATGTACATTTTTTTCAGGGGTTCTTTGCTCATTGCACCTTAGCCACTCTAGTTAGGATAATGGTAATGAAGGCGTCTAGCTTCATTCTTTTTCAGCTCCCAGGCTATCCTATACCTAAACGTCAAGGCAGCCTTCCTAGTCCACCATTTATATTTGAGCACCTCCGACCGAGCAATGTAGTCCATGTACTTGAGGACGTAAATCCCGCAATCGTGACTGTTATATTGCTTTGGTCGGTCCTGTATCATCACGACCGTCCAAGGCTCTACC
Organism: Escallonia rubra; assembly: GCA_033065855.1. Taxonomy (NCBI): domain Eukaryota; kingdom Viridiplantae; phylum Streptophyta; class Magnoliopsida; order Escalloniales; family Escalloniaceae; genus Escallonia; species Escallonia rubra. Next base: position 12,039 of record JAVXUO010002877.1, read on the forward strand.
GTCGAATTCCTGGTGATGGATTCCCCCGAATAATCTCGGCACGCTAGCGAGAAGATAGTAGTCTGCATCCAACAATAAAAAAGGTCATCAAGCCTATGTTACAATAAGAATATACTATGAGCCAAGGTCAACCGATAAAAACTAACCACTGCAGTGATGTACTCGCTGTATATCTGTGCCAGCGACCGCCCAGGAGAGTCCTCCCGTAGGCTATCGTATATGTTGACTGCTCTGTTCGCTGGATGGAGAACTAATAGGAACCAGTGGTGTTCATGATGGCAAGGTATCATGACAAGGTTCGCATTAGCAGCGTGACATTGATAGTCTGCGTTCAACAGGGCTAACAAGTTTCCAGTTGGTTTCCACTTACCCATGCCTGCCCATCGCCTCCTCCATTCTGTGAACTCCCTCATGCTGGTCACCATTAATGGGACAAGATAAGTGGGATACATGTTAAGCTTCAAATCTTCGCACTGGTTATAACGTAGCTCTCTAATCCGGAGCAGATCTATATAAGCGTTCATGACAAAATTTGAAATATCTGTCTCCGGTGCCAACATTCTCACATCCTCGTGACGTAGTAATGATTGAAGAGGAAAGTCTGAGCTATCGACAGGCTCAGGCCCGAAGTAGTGCCGGTCGATCCAATCCCGCTTCCATCGCCTCAATGGCTTTGTCGCTTGTCCTTTATCCGACCGGATGCTTGGGCGCGAGGCCTGGATTCCTACTTCGGGCACCTGACTCTGGCGCTGAGAGTCGAACGTGTCAGGAGGCGAGCGACTAGACGGCTCCCAGAATTCCCTCTGCGGCAAAGACGCGTCAAGAGGCAAACGACTACACAGCTCCCACACCTGACTCTGGGGCTGAAACCCGTACGCGTCATGAGGCAAGCCACTAGACGGCTCCCACACCTGACTCTCGGGCTGAGAGCCGTACGCGTCAGGAGGCAAGCCACTAGAGGGCTCCCACACGTGACTCTGGGGCTGGGGCTGAGAGCCGTACGCGTCATGAGGCAAGCCACTAGACGGCTCCCCTTGGTAACCCCGGTACGCAAGACTAAAGTTGTGAAGATCAGTCTTGTACCTCTCAATGTCGCTCTTGAGACTGTCAGGCGCATGCGCGACATACCAGTCAAACTGCTCAAGCTGCTTGAACACCTTAGTGCCCTGGTCAACCTAAAAAAAATACATAAAAAATCACCGTCATCATTTCAGGCATGGTCGGGAAGGTGCAAAATTAAATATTGAAACAACACTAGAGTTGACTTACAATGCTCAATGCCCAGAACTGGTCATAGACCTCACGTGGCGCGTACGATGTCTTCCTCACTTGGGAAGGGCGATTCACCCTCGTGCGCGTCACCTTGAGAAACCATCGCAGGTAATCCTCAGTACTGGTGTCGTCGTCCTTGAGCGATACAAGCCTACCATACGTTTCTTGCCAAGTATTCCACTGTTGCACCTCGTCGCTCAGCAAATTCAAGGCATCAGGCACCTCAAAATTCGGACCTCGACCGCTCCTGTACGGCCTCATGTCTACAGCGGGTTTTGGTATCCCTTGTAGACAGCCAGCTTGTTTCATAGCTCGATCGGGCATCTGAAACTCACATACTTCAAAATGAATAAGTGGCACCCGAACCAAACCAGCCAGCACGTACGACACCGGCAGTTGCCAACACGTCTCATCCAACAGATGCATCACATTCCCATATGGCTGCCACATCACCTGGTATGCATCCATCATATCTAGTTCCCCCCGATAGAACGTTAGATTGTGGTGAGGGTCTACCCGTTTAGTCCGTTTGGGCCTAGGCCCCCAGGCCCACACCCTAGGCCACGTCTCGTCTGAATCAGCTACGGGGTGTGGACGACCCGTGGGTAGCCTCTCGTAAGACCAAACCTGTGAATGCAAACATAATATGGAATTAGTTATTAATCACGAATATATTGACACATCAACGAAGAATATAAATGCTCAAACCTGTAACAGAGTGATGCAGGCGGAAATAGACTTGGCACCCTTTCTCGTAGCTTTGTGCAATGCTCGATATAGGTGCGCAAGGACAGCTGAACCCCACGAATAGGAGTATACCTCCTCAAGATCCTCCAAGAACACCATATACTTCGGATGCACCGTGTTTTTCTTTTGCGTCGGAAGTAATATAGATCCAATAATATACAAAAGGAATGCCTTCGTATACACCGAAAAATCATGAGGAGTGTATTCATCCGGTAGCTCGCCGTACTGCTCTCTCAGCCATTTAAGTTTTATGCCGTTGGTTGAAAGAGCTTCCCTCGGAATTCCCGGAAAATACTGCCTAGCCATCTTTGCGATGGAAGCAGACATTTTATTCGAAGTAATCGGTCTACCGTGACATGGGATTCCAAGTATAAATCCGACGTCCTCTAATGTAATAGTCATTTCACCAAATCGGAAGTGAAATGAGTTCGTCTCGCCCCTCCATCGTTCAACTAGAGCGGATATAAGGCAATCGTCGTGCCGAGACCAAATCCCGCAATCGGTGAACACCGTCAAATTTTGATTGTGTAGTAGTTCTATTTGTTCATCGTTCAGTACCCACTCGGAATGGCCACTTGTGCTTTGACATGTTTCCAAAACACCCCTATCGACACCGTTAAATACGTGCCTCGCGACGTGGTCATCGTCATCGTATAGAATTGATGTATCATGAGGTCTAGGGTTGAAATCCATATCTGTAAGAACAAAATATAATCGTAAATTAACTTAGCGTCCATAATATTTACATTCCAAAACTGTAACTGAATCGTTAACCTAGCTTACCAACGCAATAACAATAGTCATTAAATCATTACTTTAATGTATGAAAACCATTCCTCACTTCCCACGACTCCGAACGCTTAGTAACCCTAGCCGCCTTCTCTAGGGTTTGCTTACATTTACGGACTGAGCAGTCATTCGAAAAAGTTGAAAGGGGCAAAATTACAAAAATACCCCTATCAGGCGGCGAATTACGAAAATGCCCCCTGACATCGGGAAAAATTTCAATAGTGCTTTAAGACTCTATTCTAAGGTTTTTGAGTTCATCCTTGATCTAGAAAGCATTTTAGGGATTTTTTTTTTTTTTTTCCCGAACCGGTGTCCGGATCGAGCGCTTAAAAGTTTCATAGGCAAAAAATTGCTACCGGCTTCGGAATGGCCCGAATTCGTGGGGAATGGAACTTCCCGCCTTCGCTAGGGTTTGCTTACATTTACGGACTGACCAGTCCAGCGAAAAAGTTGACAGCGTAAAATTACGAAAATACCCCTATCGGGCGGCGAATTACGAAAATGCCCCTGGCATCGGGAAAAATCTCAAAAGTGCTTTAAGACGCTATTCTAAGGTTGCCGAGTTCATCCCTGACCTAACAAGCATTTTAGGGATTTTTCGTCAAAAAATCCCGAACCGGTGTCCGGATCGAGCGCTTAAAAGTTTCATAGGCAAAAAATTGCTACTGGCTTCGGAATGGCCCGAATTCGTGGGGAATGGAACTTCCCGCCTTCTCTAGGGTTTGCTTACATTTACGGACTAAGCAGTCATTCGAAAAAGTTGAAAGGGGCAAAATTACGAAAATACCCCTATCGGGCGGCGAATTACGAAAATGCCCCCTGGCATCGGGAAAAATCTCAAAAGTGCTTTAAGACGCTATTCTCAGGTTTCTGAGTTTATCCTTGATCTAGAAAGCATTTTAGGGAGTTTTCGTCAAAAAATCCCGAACCGGTGTCCGGATCGAGCGCTTAAAAGTTTCGTTCGGCAAAAAATTGCTACCGGCTTCGGAATGGCCCGAATTCGTGGGGAATGGAACTTCCCGCCTTCGCTAGGGTTTGCTTACATTTATGGACTAAGCAGTCATTCAAAAAAGTTGAAAGGGGCAAAATTACGAAAATACCCCTATCAGGCGGCGAATTACCAAAATGCCCCTGGCATCGGGAAAAATCTCAAAAGTGCTTTAAGACGCTATTCTAAGGTTTCTGAGTCCATCCTTGATCTAAAAAGCATTTTAGGGATTTTTCGTCAAAAAATCCCGAACCGGTGTCCGGATCGAGCGCTTAAAAGTTTCATAGGCAAAAAATTGCTACTGGCTTCGGAATGGCCCGAATTCGTGGGGAATGGAACTTCCCGCCTTCGCTAGGGTTTGCTTACATTTATGGACAGAAAAGACGTTCGAAAAAGTTGACAACGTAAAATTACGAAAATACCCCTCTCGGGCGGCGAATTACCAAAATGCCCCCTGGCATCGGGAAAAATCTCAAAAGTGCTTTAAGACGCTATTCTAAGGTTGCTGAGTCCATCCTTGATCTAAAAATCATTTTAGGGATTTTTCGTCAAAAAATCCCGAACCGGTGTCCGGATCGAGCGCTTAAAAGCCCGTTCGGCAAAAAATTGCTACCGGCTTCGGAATGGCCCGAATTCATGGGGAATGGAACTTTCCAACATCCTAGGGTTCTCAAAAAAGTTTCGCGCGAAATCGCGCTAGCTTGATATTTTAAATTACACTGCGAAGTTACAAGGTTGCGCGTATCAGTTAACCCCTTTCCAGTATTTGGAAAAATCTGAAATTTTTACCTGATACAGATATTTTAAAAATAACTAGGGTCTATTTTTTGTACTTTGGCAAAATCTAGCTCTAGCTAGTTTTTATAAATTCGTGAAAAATCATAATTTTGACGCCCTAAAAAATCGCTATTTTCGAATCTTTCGAATGTAATACCCCGATTTGTAAAAACGTAATTTTGACGCCCTAAACACGAATTTTAGACTATGGTAAGAACAATTTAAGCGTAACAACAATTTAAATTAACATTGAATTATAAGAAAATTCAAAATACTTACTTGTTTTGACTTGAAAAAAATGACGAAGAAATCCACCGATCTTCTTCTAGCGGTTATCCACCGATCTTCTAGCGTAAATTTTTTTTCGCTCGTATTGTTGTGGAGATTATGTAGGTGAGATAGGGAGAATGATGAGAGTGTAAGAAATAATTCGGGGAAGAGGGTTTTTATAGACAGAAAAGTGAGCCGTGGGAGGGGGGGGGGGCAACTGATGTTGTGCCATGTGTCGAAGAGGGGTGGGGGCCAAAACATGGGAGGAAATTGGAGGGAGGAGGAAAAGGGGGGGTCTGCCGAAGGAGGGTGGGGGTCTAGGAAAAAAAAATGACAAGTGGGGAGACGAGTGGGGGCCTAGGGGGGGAAAATGGACAAGTGGGGAGGGGAAGAGGGGTGGGGGCCAAGGGAGGGGGTTACTGCCGAAATTCGGGTGAGAGGGGGTGGGGGCCGGGGGGGGGGGGGGAATCTGCCGAAGGGGGGGTGGGGGCCAAGGGAGGGGGTGGGGACACGCGGGGGGGGGGGGGGGGGAAGAGAGGTGGGGAGGGTTTACTGCCGGTGGATAAAAAAAAAATGGACCAAGGCCATGGGGAAACTGGACTGGGGGAGGCAAGGCCGAAAAAACACAAAAATTGGGCTGAGCGATTGGCCCAAGGCCAATCGCATGAGAGTCGCGCGATTGGCCGCCCAAGGCCAATCGCCTGACTTTCGGGCGATTGGCTTTGGGCCAATCGCACGACTCTCATGCGATTGGCCCAAGGCCAATCACGCCCCCTTTTGGCCAGAAATGGCCCAATCCAGCCATTGTTTTTTTTTTATGCAATCGGTAGAAAGTCGAGCGATTCGGTGGGAAATTTTTTTTTTCCCACCGGTGGGTGTGTATCGAACCCCAATATATACTTAATTATATACATATATGATCCTTAATTATGCTTTTTATTTGTTTATTATTATTGTGTTTCTCTACTAACCATATACGTCTGTCGATTATCAAAATCGATGTGTCATTTTGTCAAAACCCAAATAATGTGTGACCCAAGCGAGATTGAGGCCTCATGTTATCCGGTTATAGTGAAACATAATTGTAGAGGTAATATTTGCTTTTTATTTGACGTTGTTTACACTATGTACATCCACTAGCTAGAGTCAAATTACGGTAGAGATGAGCATTTAGACCATTGGAACTGATCCAAGTGTGAGGATTGAACAGACCAATCCGACTACTTTCTTATTTATCTAGAAATAATCGGCTTACTTCTTTCTCCAAACCGCATATTCAGTCAAATTAGAATTTTTCAAAAGCTTTATAAACTGATCCGACCGTATATGATCCAATATATTTAGATTTTAGCTTAACCCTAGTTATTTTCACTACACCTAGGATATAGAGAGCAATCCGTCTAATTCCAAACTGGTTTAAAAAATATCGGTTTAGTTTTTGTTTTTATTTTTATTTTTCCAAACCGCAAATTCGGTTTGGTTCAGATTTTTAAAGCCATCATAAACCAAATCGACCGTTTATGATCTAACAAATCAAAAGAACCTTTGGCAGCATAATATTAGAAGCTCTTAGAGGCAGAATAGAATATAGAAATTAAATATGAGGTGGAAAGATATTTGGCAAAGAGTTGTGAAGACCCTAGAAAATCTAGGTGGTGGAAGAGTTGTGAAGACCCTAGAAAATCCAAGTGGTGAAAGGTAAATAGTAACTAGTATCATGTTCTCTCTTAGGTAGCAAGACATGTCTTAACTCTTTCCGTTTATACTATTGCTTTTGAATCAGCTTTTAGTACAAGAGGTCTTATACTTGATACATTTAGAAGTTCTTTAAATTTAAGGATGGTAAAAACTCTTGTTTGAACTCAAAATTGGTTGAAATGTCCTTCGCCCCTATTGATCTTTGACACGCTATGGATATTGAAAAGTATGAAGACATATTTTCAAGTAACTATTCTTCTTATTAGTGAAATTGCTTTCATTTATTGAATTTCCTAATATTTTCCTTTTAGAGAGTGCAATGGGATCAAATGCAAGTAGTTGAAGTGGTGCATCCTTGTTATTGACTGAGTCACCAAGGTAACTTAAAGTGCATGGCTGTTTTTTTTTTTTAGCATTACTTTTTTATTGCAAATATTTTTTCTTGTGTTTTTTTATTTATTGCGAAACATATGAACCATGGTCATTGATATAAACTTGGTTCATGTCTTCTTCATCCATAGTGACATTTTGTCATTTCTAATTTTCTGTAACGTGATTCATGTCTTTATCTATAAGGACATTTTGTCTTGCCTATTAAGGTTACGTGTTTTATGCACCTGTTTTTTTTTTTTTTCATTTTTCAGAAGTGTGGACAATGGTTTATGCTGGTTGGAGGTTGATTATGAAGGGTTTTGGGATGTCGAAGTCTTTTTCGTGATCCTTTTGGTTTTAGAGCTCCTTCAAACTTGTTTTATTATTTTTTTAAGTTAATACGGATGGTTTTAAAGATGACGTGATGATGTGTAATGATTAGTTCTCTTTTGAATGTTACGTAAGAACTAGTTATGGTTCATTTTTTTTTTCCTAAATCAAAGTTGGTCAGTTTGGTTTCGTATGCAGGCTCCAAAGCGAACCGTGCTCACTCCTAAACTACGGAGTAAATAACCCGACATAAAAGAAAAAAGAAAAATGGGCTAGCCCCATAACCAAAATATTTATGACTTTTGTACCACGTGCTTCAACAACTGTACATCGCTTTAACAAAAATCATATAATATGAGTTGGTACAATGACTATCCATCCGTACATATTTCTGTGGTCACTCACTTGATTTACCCATTTTAGATAATTGAGATCACCATTATCCATGCAAGTCTCGGAACAACTCAGTCGATGCACTTTATTTATTTATTTTTTTTTGGTCAAATCATATAGTTCTCAGCTCTTGATTTTTTGGTTAACACCTAGAGAGTTAAAAGATCATGGGGTTTCCTAGTCTTGATGTGAGTTCTATTACTAGACCTTCACTTTTTGATGGGTCTTCATATAATATATGAAAAATTAAGATGCGAGTATTTTTAGAATCTTTAGATTATGAAATATGGATAATCGTTAAAGATGGCCCTTATGTTCTAACCAAGAAGATTAGGAATAAGCTTGTGCCAAAGGAGAAATCCGAATTTAATGACTATGATAGAAATATGCTTTGCATGAAGGGTATTTTAAGAAAATAGGCTTGATATCCTATAAGAAGCCAAAAACACCCTTATTTTTAAATAAAATTCTAATTTAAAAAGGATATTTAATGGGAAAAAAAATTTATAAGTAAAAAATACCCTTACTCACCCTTAACCTTTTATGAGAAAATCAAGCGTTAATTACTCACGGCAGTTCTGAGGTTTACCCTAAATTACACACGGACCCCCGTATCTTTTGAAAATTACACTAAGCTACACATTTCTATTTTTCTGTTAACAGAGTTAACAAAATTAATGAAAGGACGGTCATATCCTTGATAAACAAGTTAATTTACCCCTTCTCTCTCTCTCTCTCTCTCTCTCTCTCTCTCTCACACACACACACACACACACACACACACACACACACACACACACGCCGACAAGCACCCTTTGGACTACACACCCATTGCCAAATAAGATATTTTTTGTACCGTTAGGAGTAATGCAAGTAAATTCATCTTTTCATATTTTACTTAAGTTAGTCGTGATTAATTTAGGTGTTAAGATTATTCTTTGTAGCCAAATAAGATATTTTTTGTACCGTTAATATCTTTTTTTTTTATCTTAGGATATGTGGTACGCATTAATATACTTTTTAAAACTTTATAATATACTGTATTTTATAAAGCGGCCCGAGCTTAACTCAGATTATTGGACTAGTATAGCTAATAGGTCTAATTTTTGGCTTGTTGAGGATAAAAACTATGAAAATAGTAGTATTCCATAATTATAATGTACGTGTAGAACTTCAAGAAGAATGGAATGCTCCGAGAAGTGTTTGGGTAAAAAAGGTACCTGTGTCATATGTAAAAATTAGAAAAAGAAAGAAATACCTAGAAAGTGTGAGTGACTTAGTGTGTGTGTGTGTCAGTTCGATAATGATCCTTTACTGCATAATATTTATACACAGCAATTTTATTGACAAAAGATTGTTATTAAAAATATTTTGTCACTGTTGTAAAAATTATAGTGACAATATTTCGTCGCTAAACGTAAGTATTTAGCGATAGTATTATGTTGTAGCAGAGGAGCTATACAGCATAGCATTCTAGTCCATGCCAACTAGTAGCTACCAATAATTTTACTTGACTTGATAGTTTTGGTTTGTTCCCTGGGTTTTTCGGTTGCCGTGTTTTGGGGGTGGCAAGGTCGGTAAAATTTGGTGACCCATGCAAGTTTTACATCCTCTTGTTTTTTGCGCTGCGATCCCTTTGGTTATCGAGTTCATCTTCGATTTTCGTAGGGCTACGTAATCGTACTTCCTCATTGTAATCTTTGTACTTTTTACTTTTGTTTGCATCAGTTTTATTTGTTGTTGTTTATAATCTGTAGGCCTACACATATTACTTTAAGTTAGGCTGAAGTGTAGTATATTCTCTGTTTCAGTTTAATTGTGATTAGTTTATGGTCTATAGGTTAGTGGTTTAATTTCTTGTATACTCTGAGTCACGAAAATATCGTGACCTTTTCAGCCGTTTGACAAAACTTTGTAATCGCTTCAAAACGCTTTAATTTCAATGCTATTCTCATCTTTATCAAAAAAAAAAAAAAAAAAAAAAGGGCCTCAAGCAGATTCTGGTGTGGAGGCAAAGGACTGGCTAATAACAAGAGGTTACTCTTGGGTTGGGTGAGGGCTTTGTTGGGACGTCAAGTAGAGTTTAATGAGTGTATCAGTCTTGTCTTGGTAGTAATGGGAGGTTATTAGCCAAGGAGTTTGTTTGTTTCTCTCATTTTTTCCTTGCAAAAGAGGCAATCTCCGGGGATGGGGGATGAATATTGTGTGGCTGCATTTGATAGATCAAGTGTCTATTGCTATGAGCATCAGGCTTAGACATTTGATTGACTGATAGCGAAATTTTAAAAAATATTTGGTGATATGAAAAGTTTAGTCCAAGTGCTCTTCACGCCGCCGGATTTAAGAGACTGAACCACACTTCTCTTATCACTGGAAAGAAAGAAAAAGGAGATAATGACAATTAAAATTACAAACGACAGTCGACATGGGAGGATTTGCGAGATTTGATTTTGCTCTTGTTCAATATAGATAACTGGCGATAAGACATGCATGTGTTGCGTGCAGACCTAGTAAGCGTGTATCGGTTTGTAATCCATCGTGGGTACAGGTCTAACGGGTAAGGTAGACTTTATCTTGAGTTTTATAGACATCATTTTCTTGAACTTTTTTCTTCCTTATTTTTTTTACTAGCCGCACTATAAAAAACAAAAAGAAAAAGCAAATTTACTCTCATTACTTGTAACCTTGGGCGCGTACGCTACGAAATTTTTTTCTGTATTCTATATTCTGTTTTTGTTTTTCAAACTTTAGTATTCAGTTCTATAATTGAATTTTGTACGTTTACTTTTTTCCGTATTACTTTTTTCAATTTTTCTTGTACGTTTATCATTCTCATTTCTATTTTTACCAAATTTTTTGATCAATTCTTGTATGTTTTTAGTATGTGTTACCATATTGCGTCCGTGGGCCCATATCCACGTGTCCATCTTCCCCTTCCCGAGTGCCCTTCCCCTTCCCTGTTCCCACCTCTGACTGTCCCCCTTTCCCTTCACCTTCCCCTTCCCCTTCCCCTTCATTACCCTCACTGTAATCCCTCCATTTCCACCGCCGACCACAGCAGGGCTACAGTCCGGCCACCGATGCATATAGCCACCGCCACACCACCACCACATCAAGCCCGTAGCCGCGCCAGCAACACAACCATTGTTCTGCTACCACCGCATCATCACGGCCACAACCCCACCAGCACCACGTCACGACCATAAGCCCGCGCTGACCCAATAACCCACCACCACAACCAATCACCCCTTCCACCACCACCGTGAACCAACTACCCACCACAATCAGCAGCACCTCCTGGGTTTAGGTTTAGGTATGCCGATCACTGCAACGGCGTCGTTAGGGTCGCCATCGAAGTCCATCTCTGATGCAGCACTTGCCACGAACCGTCGTCTGCTTCATCCTCCTACCCCGGCTTCCCTGTTATTCGTTGGAAAAATGGAGGGGGAGAGAGAGATGTCAGAGAAAGCCCTTCGGCGTCGTTGGAAAAATGGAGGGGGGAGAGAGAGATGTCAGAGAACTTGAAGATAGGAGACAAGATTTGTATTCTCTGACACAGAGAATACAAATCGTGAGAAAAGGTGAAAACAGCCTGAGCCTGTTTTCACAATTTTCGCCACTGTTTGGAAAATGTATCAAAAACGAATACGAAAAAAGATAAAAAAAAAAAAAAAAAGGCATTTTTTTCATCATCAGTACAAAAACGAAAACAAAATTTTGTAAGCGTACGCGCCTAAGCTTCAACCACCGGCACTTTCAACTCAGAGAAAATCTAGACATCAAAAAGTGTTAAAACAACTTCAAAATGAAGTCAAATCAGTCTTAAACATAATCTCAAACCATAAAATAGAAACACAACTGTGTTAACTATAAAAATAGACACATTCTCATAGAAAACTCAAACTTAAAATGAAACTTGATACGATTCAACTTTGACAAATCTATATATCTATATAATATATAATAAGCGAAGCGAGAAAGGTATTGATAGCTTCTTTGCGCGACACATCATCGCTTTTTTATATGACACATCATCATAATTAACTTCTATCTTTGTAAGTCTTATTTAATTTAAAAACTAATTCTAACCATTCTAAAACTCTACCTAATCAAATACTATTCTATTAAAACTTCTTTTTGACAATTATGTCCTTAAAATTCAAAAACTAATTTGAATCGTTCTAAAACTCAACCTAATCATTATACTAACTTATTAGAACTTAATATTGACTATATAAAAGTTCATATATATAAAAAAACAAATATAATACTTTAGATTTAGAAGAAAATTTAATTATATATATATACACACTTTCGATTTAGAAGAAAAAATTCATATTATAATTAAGATTAAACAACTTACGGGACTTAAAAAAGAAATGATCTAACAATCGATTTGAATTTTGATAGGTACCTTATTTTTTAAATTCGATTAATTTCGCAAGAAGAATGAGGGTTGTATAATTTAAAAATTAATTCTAAATATTTTAGAACTCAACCTAATCAATATACTAACTTATTATGCCTTCATTTTGACTATTGTATTCTTTAAACCACTCTTTGGAGTGAATATTATAAAAATTCACATATCAAGAAAACAAAAATAACGTTCTAATTGAGTTAAATGTACTATCATTATTCATATCTATGGATATATATATAATATACATAAGATAGTCATCGTTAAAGATAAATAATGTGATATATAGATTTAATGAACGAATTATAAGTTAGCATTTTTTTAAATAAGACCTCGTGATCACCAAACTGGTTTTATCCTAAATATAAATTAAGAATACAAAATAAAACTCTTTACTATAATTTATTGTTGAAAAATTCATGCTATAATTGTCGCGATATTTATAAACCTTAAAATTCTAGAAAATCAATTGTATAACGTTTAAACTCTATGCTAAGACATTTATTTATGTATTAGACATTTATTTTGGTTATTAAACCTCAGTTAGATTGTCATGCAATTCTTCCACAAGATTTGCAAACGTATATTTTTTGCTTTGATTCATTTGAACTGTAAGTTGAAAGAACAATGATCGATCGAGTATATTGTTTTACAGTACCGCCATTGCATGACCATCTAATCAAGACTACAATTTTAAATGTGTATGAGACGAAAAAATGTGCTACTGAATATCATGTTCGTATCTTAATAAGTTGATGATTTCTTGAAACAATGATTCATGGAGAAAATAAAAATGGACTATGACATTTACGATTCCAAAGATAAAGAACTCTTAACCTAACTTTAAGTTAAGAGACTTGGTTTTGAAAGGTTACATATTGGAACACTAAAAGAACTTAATAATAATATAGTCTTAACAAGTTACTTGAAGCTGTTACGAATAAAGTATTAAAAATTCTTACCATCAATTATAGTTTTAGCAAAAGTACATTTTTTATATCCATTAGATCTTAATCTTTTTTTATTTCTTGAAATGTGGTCACATTGATACACTTTTTGTAACTTTTTCAAATATTTTATTAACTTGCACAAGCTTGACTCAGCATCCAGAGTTTTAATATCTAATAACTGAGGCGAGAAATATAATAATAGCTTATGACATATCATTGCATTGTGTTTCTAATATAATAAGAGTTATAAAAACTAATGTTACATATATTAATGTTGCTAATGATCTCCAAACATTATTTTGAATGAGGTCCTTAATTTGCAATTAATTAAATTGACAACTATAGTAAATATTTAAATAATAAGCCTTATGTAATTGGAATATCAATTCAAAGCATTCAAAATTTTCTAACCAATATAGTAACTTATTATGACTTTATTTAAATATTATATATCGAAAAAGCCCTCTAACATGAAATATTAACTTATAAAACAAAAATTACTTAAGAGATTTAATAAGAAAAACTATGTACTATTCAGATTCATATTTAAGTTTTCTATAAATTAAAATATGAATCTAACTTGATAAATATATTGGTTAAAAATTTTGGTCAATAATTTCCTTACTCTAAGGATTTGTATTTGTCCTACTTAGTTGCATTGGTTAAATGTAAAAATACCATAATATGAAAATTCAATATGAGATATATTAAGAAAATAGTGTAAACTTAAAACTTTAATTTAAAAAGGTATTAGTTAAGGTGTGATGAATGTAGACTAAAATTTCGATTGAAGACCTTATTAATCTTACTTAGTAAGCATGCTTATTGTATACTTTGTGAAATCTTGATTAAATTTTATTTAATAATTTTCTTTTTACGATGTTTTGAGTTATCCTATATAGTCATGTTGGTTAAACTTTTTAAACTTTATATAATTTTCTCATGTATTGATTACTATTTTCTCTGTATACTTTGTCGGTAGATTACATTTGTTTCTAAAAAATGTCACATCATTCTTACTTAATTAGTCATGTTGATTAACTTTTATAAGTCACATGCTATAAACAAATATATGGGCCAAAAGTTTCTCTATCAAAATTAAACTAATATGTAATTAACGTTATGGACAACTCATTCAAAGGTACAAATTATTTTTAAAAAATACTTAGAAAATAATAAAAATGTCGTGTGCAATTGCAAATTGATCTCAATATGTTTTCCGCATATTTTTATCAGTAAAATTTACTTTTTCTTTTTTTTATGTACTAAATAAACTTTTAATTTTTGTCCATCTCTGTAGTTACCAAATCAGAATTAGCATATATGCACAAGGACATTGCTTATTGATATTTCTTCAGAAGGGTTAATTTATTTCATTACAAGAAAGTTCAAGCCAAAAATTAAAGTAACTATTTTTGATGAAATAACCATAAAATTGTACAATATATTCTATTATGCATTTCAAAACTACTAAAACAAATTACTATTAATAGATCATCATGTGCTTAGCACGAGATTCTGGGCTAGTAACATTAAATATGCTTTATCAGATTTGAAGCTCCACGAGAAAGCCTTATGGAACATTTTTCAACGTTGCATGACTTGCACGTTACCAACCTTTCCCATCTTTTCATACCTGCAGAATTCAAACTCTTTAAAAAGCTTATTCTCATCATTATCCTGAGTTTTTCACTTACAGATATACTCGTATCCGACCTGCTCTTACCTGACATGTGCACAGTACGAGTAACAAATACCTTTTGGTAGACAATATTCATGCAATCATGCACATACCCAAATTTTTTGGATCTTGTACCTGGTCTACTCGCAGGTCATGGATAGACTTTTTCACGCTTAGTAGCGTATGATGTAAAAAATAATTCAAAAGTGTTGTAGTTAAGTTTTAGGAACTGTTTCCCCCTTAATATTAAAATATATATCCAACCCCACAAGTTAGGTGGGCATCAAGAGTGCATAAAACAAGTTTATTGTCATCAAAATTAATTTTTTATTGAGATAAATCCACTCTATAGCTGAATGTGCACTCTGAATGTTCATCCGTGCTTTTCTCCTTCAGGATTTTCTGTTATGGAGATTGGCTATTTGGCTTTCTGCCGAGTGAATGGTGGTTGAGTAAGTACTGTGGCAACGATGGAAAACAGGCAAAAGCTACTTTATTTGGTGGAACGTGGACCTCCGTCACAGGACTCACATTCTCTTGCAAAGCCGAGTCAAACACACGCTTGGATCAGACTTTCACTTTTGGTCTACGTTCCTACTTTTTGTATTCAGAGCTTTCATCATGATAAGACATAAGAGTCAGTCTCTCAACTGTACATACCTTTGGGGAAATTTTTGAAGGTACTGTACATAACAAGTTGAAACTTGTTTTAATTAAGAGGTTAAGATCTCTCATTTAGCAGATTAGTGAAGATAAAATATCTGCTAAAATTTATCAACGAATTGTCTGCAAAAACATCACTAGTCTTATTTATCCGCGGTTGCTCTACTTTTAGTGATGGGATTGTAGGTTTTTGTTGAAATACTGATTTCAGTTAAGAAAACTTCTTCACTGTTCTTCAAAAACTCTCTGAAAATTAAGGCTATCGTTGCCTTCCTCAATCAACCTTCTTCTACAACCGCCACCCACCACCAGCCTTGGCCTCGATCTTTAGACTGTTGTTCGGCTGGTTTGGTCTAGGGTAAGTGGTGCAGTTTCGAGATGACTGGAATGCTGCTCGAAGACGGTATTCACTCACCCCCTCCCCCTGGCTGCGGAGCTCTTGGATTTGGACAAAGAAAACCACCTTTGTTTCCAGAACCCAGTGATTTGGCCTTGGCCTTCCATCTTAGTCAGCTTCATCATCAACGAGACAGTTTCCGAATTCCTAAATTGCTTAGTGATGCTGCACCGAATGTGATACACATGTTTCTCCCGAATATGATATCTAGTCAAGCCATTAAAGTTCGCGCACATATTAATACCAACGTTTGAAAACTCAATATATAGTTTTGCAGTGACATGTTGTAAGTCGTCCGACAGTGTTTTACTACTTCAAACATTTTAGTTTATTAGTTTCAACACAAATAATCATGTCAAAAATCACAACGCAAATTCACGAGTGACTACACGACCATAGATACAGACGCATCCATTTCTTTCATCATCTATAAGGGAAAAAATATTTGCTCCAAAACTCCCTTCAACCTCTTTTCAGCGACAAAAATTCTCTCTTAACGTCTCCTTGTGGCATTTTTGCCATCTGTGACTGCAGTTTGTTCCTAAACATACATTTCAGCCGACCTTTACCGACCATTTTTTGTTATGCGTTTATGACAAACTCATAAAACCATAGTATTGGGCTTCGAGAACCCTACACCACTGGAAACTGATCGACCAAGTGTCTAGGTCGGTGGTAATTAAAATAGTTAATGGTTGAAGGGGCAATGTGTATCACACTTCGGTACAAAGTCCCCACAGGTTGGCCAACAGTACCTTCAAAGAGCAAGAAGAGAAGATCGTCTTTGTGTGGCCGATGTTCAAAATATACACAGTTCCCTCTTTTCACACCTCTAGAATGGACTGACCGACTTTTCCCCTTTTTGCCTTTTCCATTAGCAGAACATCCAACTTCCAATCTTTACAACGTCAGTCTTTATCTGTTCTTGTACCAGAGCCTTGTGTTTTGATCTCCTAGAGATTTTCCCTTTTGTTTGGTCTCGATTTGATAAGGATATGATCTTATCTGCCTCCTTTAACTCTCTTTCGCTTTCCTTTTCTTAAAAGGGTCAGGTCTTTGGCTTTGTAATGCTTGTTAAAGGAAGTGTCTGAGAAAAATAATTTGATGGCAGTGTTTAAGAACAATTATTGATGCTACAGACGCACATTTTGTGCTGCACAATTTGGGATTACCAGTAAAGCAATTGATTGTTTGACGTGGTGGACGAATGAAGCGAAATTTTAACAATAACGAGAAAATACTTTTAATGGTAATGTTTCGTTGCTACTACTGTTACGGTAGAATCGCGGTCTTATCTTGGGCCCAACAGAGATGATGGAAGCTCACCTTTATTTGCACTGGAAAATGGTGATCCCTTTCGGCCAAATTGGTTGGACGAGGAGAGTGGGAAGCACTTGTTGGGCCATCATGAGTAGTTGCCTGAGCAAATATCTCATCTTATTTGTGTACTCATCTTATTTGTGTACAACGTATGGACTGAACGTGTTCGCTGGGTGGGGGATGGGGTGATTTTCATGTACATACATAAGTCATTTTTAATACTTAAATGGAGTGCAACCATATCAGCTAATTCTTTCAATCGAACCCTAACAAATGAATGTCGTTATGTCGAGCTTCTTTTGAATTTTTAGAATGTTTAACTTGTCATGTGATACTTACGTACATAATTAGTAATTACTATCTGAACCTGATTTGATGTTTATTTTGCTTGAGTTTTCTATCACAATTACGATATATCGTCCCTTCCAATGAAGAATCTCTTTCAGCTGTAACACGACGCATAACATGAAACACGTTTTTCTGGATGAAACAATATTTAGTGGAACTAGAAGCGCGATATTTAACTCTTGAATCGTGATCCAAACAACATAAAGAAGTGCCTCTCCGTAGACGAGTGACAATGACCACCTACATTATTTAAATATCTTGCATCCATCAGCAATAAGGAAGTATATATCAAAACTGACTCAAAACTTCGTTCCAAAGTAAGCCAAGTTCGATCCAGAGTCGCTCGTCATTCGGCTAAAAGGAACTTCTTGGCATGAATTTTTTTAAGGACTATCTGGTTTTACTCTCAAATGCTTCAGACCTTAATTTGTTGTTAGAATATACATTATTGACAATTTCTTGAGTCTTCTAGCAATAAATAACAGTATGGACAGAAATAGACTTTCATTAAAAAAAAATTGCCAATTTATTTCTTCTTCCTCCCAAAAAACCTAGTGGCATTTTCGTGTTCTCCACGATGATACCATGAATCATTACAAGATTTGAATCAATATTTGTACTTTTTCCCCTTTTTTTTCCTCCTGCGACTGCAGTCTTGAGCATTCTCATCACAAAAAGGACTAGAGAGTAAGGACCCCTCAGTTGGACGGCCGTGCTGATTCCCAGAGGGAAGTTTTCAATTATGGTGTTACAAAAACTTTCAATTCTTTTTTATGTTATTTGGCATCGTCACTCACTCGTAAACGTCGAATTACCATGTTTACGTGTCCAAGGCCCTTTAGATTCTGAAAAAAATTAACACATAAGATAAGTTTTGACTGCTATTAAGACTGTAGCCTGTAGGTAGACGATCTATCTATAGTTAACAATCTTGAGCTTGCCACTTGTAGTTGTAGTATAGCTCTTTAAGTTATGGTCTCAAAGATAGTCATTTTTAAAAGTAATCAATTAACATTGTACATGAAATTTCTATTAAATTAAAATATATATACGTATGAACAAATTTACCTGGTTGTTATGGCATAAAAGAAAAACTTGACTTCATTAAACATGCATAGAACATTGAATAAACATTTGCGTTCGAGTTTTACCTTAATTAGGCTAATTTTACGACCCAAGATTTTTGGAGGTGGCCATGACTCCCACATTCTAGCTCGTACGTCTGGCCATGTCCTCTATATAATTAGTGACATTTTTATTAACCCTCTTAACAAAATCCTTAACAACATTTTCAAATGTAACTAAAAAAAATATTGATAAATAGAAATTGTTAATTATCGTTATACGAGAATTTGGTATTATGTTCCTATGGTCTCTGGGCTGCGGCAAAAAAAATCTATACCAAGTACCAAGTCCTTCTCAAGCTGTTCCTATCATTGAATGAAGCTAGTTTCGTGAATGCGACCAATCAATGTAAATAAATAAAACTTCTTTTTTCTCTGCACCAAACGAAAGCTTTGTTGATGTGCCAAATAGCGGATGGATACACCGCTTTTTAATATCTGGAGAAATTAATATTTCACCCGCCACGTTACCTAATTTTTAACTACTCATCAGCCTGGTGGAGATCAGATTTTCTTTTTGTACTTTAGGACGTGAATTCTTGCTGAAGAATCTTTCTTGTGGACCTCTTTGATTTACGGTGGATATTAACTACAATATTTTGTTTTTGTTTTTTGCTCTCATATTTTTTTGAAAATATAAAAAGAAGTTCTTTTAGGAGAAGATGAAACATGCATCAGCTTGTTGGTATATCAATTTCAGAATTACGGAATTAATGACATAAAGTTAACTACTGCTCTTAATAATGTGAAAAAACCTAAGTGTTGTTTAAATATCATCTTCCAACATATGTATTTGCATGTGAAATCGGGAGGTGAATTCTTATAATTAATGTATTTGCATGTTATCAGTAAAAAGTAGTGTTTAAATTTGGTGTTTTTAAAGACAGAGTTTGAAAAAGGTAATCCAAACAAGAAAAAATGGAGAGAATGGTAATCAAACAGAGTAATTCTAAAACGTACTTGCAACTATGATAATTTCTTGACCCCGAGCATTATTTTTCGAACTCTAGAAGACCCTGATCACCCCGCTTCATGATTCTCCGGCCATTGTTAAAATGAAGGACTTCGCAAGATGGACATTGTCAAAAATTATTCATGCAAAATGAAATGAAGACATCTTATCTTTCATGAACTTTTCATCCATATGGTAACAGCTTGTCAAATAACCCTAAAGTCGGTACCTCGGAGCGAAGTAAATAGCAAAAACCATCCTCCTTTTTCGTTCAACTATAGAATATGTTCAATCTATGCACTAAGCTACCGTTCTTTGTTATCTCACACTAGCGACTAATGTCTCCGTTCAGTACATATAACCGTTTACCCAAATCACGCGGGAATTTCTTTCCATCGAGTTCGTGCTTTTTGGTCTTCAAGTTATTTGGTTTAGGCATTTGCCACAAAACTTTTTCAATTCAAAACAAATTTAGGGAAGCCCAAAATATGCAGTTCCCAATTAGCATCAGAATCTGGGCATTCTGGGGAATAGCAAATCATATCTGTACAACTTACGTTAGTTTTAACTTGACCTAGACTCCATAGGGTATCATTGTCAAAGCTAGAGACAATGAATAATACACAAGATTCAACGACACCTCCTTTTTTCTACTTTTTTATTTGCTAAGATTCTCCGAAGACGATGTCACCGATGACAACTGGCTTAATTGTTTAATACTTTCCCTATTACTCTTGAAAGTTACTTTAAACTGTGAAGGTTAATATATATCAGTATATATGCATGGCTTTGATTTTAGTCTTAACTTGTTAGGTATTAGTTTAATGACCGTTTTTAGAGCAAATCACGTCTTTATAGATACAATATGCTCGTAGATTAATACTTTTCCCAGATATTAATCATATATATAATGACTAATAAGTGGACTTATAAACCGGAGACACCACATAATGCACGACAATAACTTTGCCTAGTTACGTATATGGATATGGTTGTTCATATATTTGGTATGCCACGAGGTTGAAGTTGTAGAATGTTGACCAAGTCATCCCCAAGGTACACACGAATGACACATTATACTGTTAGGACAAACTTTGATTACGATTGGCGTTGCGGCAATAATAAGGTATTACTTTTTATAAAGTAATAGTTATTAATTTTTAGTGGTAATTTTTTGGCGTCACATAATAAACTTAGGAAGAAAAGGAATTGTGTGAGAGTTCCTAAGGAATACTCTAGAAGGTATTACGATTGGCGTTGTGTCTATTGTGTGAGAGTTCGTTCTTTATTCTGCGTGTATGTGAGTCTAGCTATTGTGTCTTTGTGGTTTATTTTGTCTTCGAGTGTGCGAGCGCTCTTGTGTTAGGAAGAAAGAAAGAAAAAAAAGCGAGGAAAACATTGGATTATCCGCGAGTATACCCGGCTCAAGGTGGGTTCAGGGTTGATAACTCCTGTACCAGTACCCATCCGATATGTACTCGCGATAGGTTACCTTACGGTGACCCGCAACTATCTATTTGCCAGGTCTACTAACAACACTGAAAAACTGAAAATTTAAGATCTTCAAACCGAGAATTAAACCAAACACTTAATAACCAAGTTATATATCGGTTAGTTCGATTCGATTAACTCATTTATGATAATTTGACCCGAACAATGCTCACCTCTAAATATAATTCTAAACCTGGCATACACCAACATTGAATGTGAGTTTTAGCTTTATTGACCGGTATGTCCCCTTATCCTCTAAATTAACCTTACTTCTTTGACGCAATTTCAAGAATCTTGGCAGGGTCTCTTCTCGCAACCTCGAGAGATCCAACTACTACCTTATAATGGCCATCTCTTATAGCCAGCAGGTTACCATGGTCTCGGACAAAAGAAATAAAGATATTCTCTTTCTATCGTGCCTTATTTTCAAGCGTCATTTTATTAATCAAAGCACTGATCCTTTAATTAGTTGGACCTAATCCCAACGAAACAACTTCACTAATTAGTAAGCTCATAATAAATGCAATGCCGAAAAGTTTAAAATATACAAGTACCACCCTTTCCTAGAGGATATGAAGAATATATTTACCTCAAGATCTCTTTGATAATGTGGCGTTATTACTATTTGTACTTTGAGATATCCTGCTTAAACCACACAAAAGGAAGTACTTTTTCAGTTAGGTTGAGACACGAACTAATTAGGTCGCTCTTTTTAAAACAGTCTGCGTCCCTTCAGTATGTAAATTGTGCAATATGTCTCGGCACGCCGCCATTAGGATACAACAGCCTAACTTTTTATAGTTGTTATAACTTCTCTCAATTTACACAACTAGAATAGCAGAAGCTTCATACAACACTTTTCTTATTCAAAAAAAAAAATTAAATGCCTACTGCTACTGATTACAAGTATTATTTTAGGAAAATAGACACTCTAGTCATGTTTTAGCAATTTAGAAAAAAAATGCTTAGACATAAGCCTTCTGCCTGTGGGTTAGAAATTGTAGGAGATGAGCTACCAATAAGAGGAGTCTTCTTGTATTAGACTCTTTTGCTATATAATAATAATAATAAATAAATAAATAAATAAGACTGGAGCTTTAATTACAAGTAAAGACTATAACTGGAGCATATCCTTTGCAAGTTAGAAGAATATATCTTAGTGAACTCTGGTCTTTTCTCGTGCGGTTGTTTCATTGCCTAAGTTCACCAATCATTTTGGAGCGATACATGGCCGTGCTTTGACCGGATGATAATGATCCAATTGTTGACCAAGACTTTGGTAAGCCTCACCCCAAGGTTGTGAGAGGGATTTTGATTTTTTTCTACTGCGGAAAGGGACTTTGACATGGAATATAAGAAGTTAACTTGATCAATTCTAAGTTTTCTTACCACGATATATCAAGTTTGGCACAACATAAGCATCAGAATAATTGTTCAATGATAACATTTAGCCGTACTTGCACTTGCATTTTTCCCATGTAGCTTCATTTTAGTTGTTAAAAGGTTTCACGGAGTACGGTTATGCATAATTGAACAGGTTTAGTCATATCAAAAGTTTGATTTGTAACGAGTAGATGAACTTGTGTTCTTGTCGTTTTGATCACGAAATCACGGACATGCAAAATTCATGACCAGAATAAAAAAAAAAGGCTGGCCAGACTTCCTTGCATAGGTCACTTACACGGAAGATAACTTATTTTTTTTTGCTTTCTTTTAGCAGATATAACACACCCTGCGTTTTATAATTGTTCTCCTTTTAACAAATATGGAGATTTGTACGATGATATGCATATATCTAAACATTGACAGTATTCAAATTCTAATTACTGCAGTCAAGTTGTCGGACAAGTAAACTGGAAAAAGACAATTTTAAAATCAACAGTCACATTACGATTTTGTTTTATTTATGGAAATTTTGTTCCATAATTTGTCTCCTCCTAACATGCTTTACTTTATAGGATGTTATACAAAATTACATCTAAACATGAACAAAATTACCATGAGCATAGCCAAATTCAACCTTTCCGTCTAAACATTAAAGCGAGTTCCGATAGTAGTAACTTGAAATGGAGGTGAAATTATGTGGGGGGGGGGGGGGGGGGGGGGTTCAAAAAATTACCATGA
The DNA here is from genome assembly GCA_033065855.1 of Escallonia rubra. Lineage (NCBI taxonomy): Eukaryota > Viridiplantae > Streptophyta > Magnoliopsida > Escalloniales > Escalloniaceae > Escallonia > Escallonia rubra. Next base: position 35,145 of record JAVXUO010002877.1, read on the forward strand.
ACAAAATCAAATTCAAGCTTTCCCGGCAGTTTCAATGATTTATCATCTAAACATAGTAACTTGGAATCGATCTGCTATTGTTTGACAACTATAAAAAAACAGTACTAAAATCAATGTTTACACTCAAAAATTCTATCCTCGAAATCCACAAAACTCAAAATAGGAAAAACATAAAATAATGGGAAAAGGGGGTGAAAACTGCACAAAATTACCATGAACAGAGCCAAATTCAAGCTTTCCCGGTAACTTCAAGAAATTACCATGCGGGCGTGGGCATATTCGGTTAACCAAAGGAATATTGGTGGACGGCGTTCCGTTCCGGGACGCCTATATATATAGAGCAAGAAAGCAAGAATCTTCCATCACTCCAATCTTCCAAGCGAAAGAGCGCAAAACCAAATCATCCAACCATATTTCTCACAAATCCTGTCTCTCTTTCTCTCTCTTGAAAAAGGCTCTGCATCTGGCGCAAAAATGTGTGCTCAGTAGAAAGAGCCACCACAAACCTGCTCTGTCTGCCTCGTTTTCCCCTCTCCCCCTGTTTTCGCCAGGCTTTTCGAGCCACAGCTCCTCACCAAATTCAAACCCTTTGCTTGCTCTACAGTCTCCACAGCTTCTTCGCACGCTCGTCTCGAAGATCCACGCGTATCCCAAAAGTGAGTTGCCAGTTTCTCCGCCTCTGCCGTACCTTGTGTATTACGGTTATCGATTGGTGCAGCGCACGCTGCTGCTGTTGTAACAAAAAACTATCGCTAAATATATTTTAGAGTTTTCTTTTATTTAGACTTGTTGTTACCCGGTTACTGTTGGTATTGAATTTAGCTCAAAAGAAAGTGTCTCCTTCTTTTTCAATTTTTCATGACTGTCAGCTCTGGTGTAACCGGCCGCCACTCTCTGTCTCTCTCATTTTCTCTCTGCACTTTTTGTATTACGGTAGCGAATCTGGATCTTCTGCTAGCTGCTGTACGGCCCCCCCTACTGCAACAGGTTACTGTTCGTCTTGAATTTAGCTAAAAAAGAGTCTGTGTGTTCTGTTCCAATTTTCCATGACTTTCAGTTCCGGAATTGATTCTACACGAACTCTCTATGAGTTGTTGTGTGTCACTGTTC